>JZKD02S1848178.1:261953-279572 GCA_000966675.3 Picea glauca | reverse complement strand
AAACATTTCAGTTCCTCTCACTCTTATAAAAAATAATGCTTTCAGTTGCACTCGAGTGACTGATCAATCCTTCCACACCTTGAAAGAGGCTATGTGCACAAATCCTATCCTAGCACTACCAGACTTCAACAAGACTTTTTTCCTAGAACATAATTCTTCTTGGAAATAAATTGGGGCTTTCTCATGCAAGATGGAATGTCTTTGGATTTCACTAGAAAACAACCTTTTGAGAAACATTTGGGCCAACCAACCTACGAAAAGGAAATTCTAGATATTCTCGATACAATGAATCTCTAGCATATCTCTTGGGGAAACATTTTGAAATTAAAATTTCTCATTGTAGCCTCATGTGTTTTCTCGAACAAAGAGCTTCACCCCTGGAGCAACAAAAATGGGTGACCAAGTTGTTTGGATATGATTATGAGATCATTTACATTAAGGGAAAATAAAATGTGGTTTTTGTCTCTCTTTCAAGGGAAATGATGAAGAAGGGTCCATATTTTCCCTCTCTTTCATTGTCATAGATTGGCTCAAAGCCATTCACCAAGAATGGTTCCAAGACCCCAAATTTTCTAACCTAATAGAATAGTTGCAAGATGATTCTCAAGTTTCTCTAGGATGACCTTGGAATAATGAAGAAATCCACTATAAACATCACTTGTATTTAAGAAAACAATTGAACCTTAAATCCATTGTGTTATGTGCTCTTCATGCTTCACCCATATCTAGGCATTAAGGCTTTACCAAAACCTATGAAAAGGTCAAATGTTCTTCTTTCTAGGAAGGTATGAAATATGACATAATTACCTTTGTGGTTGAATGCGATACCTTTCAACGCAATAAGTGAGAAACACTCAAAGAACCAGGAACACTCCAACCGATCTCAATTCCACCTACTATTTGGAATGATATTTCGATGCAATTCATTGTTGGCTTACCTAAATCGAGAAATAATTTAGTCATCATGGTTGTAGTAGATCGTCTTTCCAAATATTTTCCTTTTTTTCGTCTTCAATACCCATTGAATGCATCCAACATGACTCAACTCTTTATGAATGAAATCCTCAAAATCCATGGCATTCCCGAGTCATTCTATTTTCTACGACCGTGATCTAGATTTCACAAACAATTTTTGGCAATAATTGTTCAAGCACTAAGGAACCCAATTGCATTTTAGTACCGCCTATCATCCCCAAACTGAAGGAAAAACTAAAACTATCTGCAAGTGTTTGGAAACGTATTTGCGAAGCTTTCCATCAAACCAAAAAAATCAGTGGGATAAGTGATTAACCCTATTTAAATGGTGTTACAACACATCTTAGTATAATTACACTCGCATGAATCCCTTTGAGGTAGTCTATGGGAAACATCCACCATCGGTTATTTCATACATGTTGTATGTTTCAAAGGTTTAGGAGGTCGATATCACTCTTACAGTCCCCATGTCCATTCTATGCACCATAAAATAAGCTTTGGCCATCACACATAATTACATGAAGAAACAATCAAATAAAGGTCGTTCAAAATGTCGATTTGTTGAAGGGGACTAGGGATTTTTTCCTATGCAACCTTATAAGAAAAATTCACTCACAACTGGACACTATCAGAAAATTTCCCTCAATTTTTATGTTCCTTATACAATTCTCAAGAAAGTGGGGCATGTTCCCTACGACTTAGCACTTCCAAGTCACTCTAAGCTACATCATGTTCTACATGTCTTGTGCTTAAAGAAAGTGATTGGAACTAAATGCTAGAGTCAAACGAATCTCCTTGAGTTGGATGAAGAAGGATCCATTTCGTTCCAGCCACAAGCAGTTTTGGACTAATGGAAGAATTCTCTCCATCAACGTACCATCAAGGAAGTGTTAGTTCAGTGGAAGGATACAAAAGTAGAAGATGCCACCCGAGAGCCAACTACCATTTTAAAATAGTTTCGTTATCTCAATCCTTGAGAACAAGGATAGTTTTTAAGGGGAAGGCATGTTAGGAACATAACCAACCTAACCCCTAAGGTGGGTATAATAATATGTTTTCTATGTACTAAAAGATTACATTATTAAATAAGACATATATAATAATGTGAACAAGTCTAATGTAAGAAGACTTAATAGAAGCTTCCATTTTTAGAAAGATCTTCCTCTTGAATGTTTTTTAGAAGATATAACTAGAATAAATAGGAGTATAAGGCATGAGAAAGTTGTCTTAAGAATTTTTGTATTAGACATATGCTCTACTGGAGGTTTCCCCTAGGAGAGGCAAGTGAACCTAGATTTATATCATTAAAGGTATCATTGTTGGTGTTATTATTCTCTATATTTTCTAGTTCCACTCGTATTTCTCATAATATTTGTGTTTCTTCATTATAATAGAATTGGTACCTTACACATGTACTAAACGATTTGATGCAGACCCCCCCTTCTCTCATTGGAGATGCTCGACCTCCTAGTCTAGGATATTCAAATACTTAAGCCGAATCAGCTCTTCGGGGCTCTTGCTAGACCCTGCAACTGATTTACACAGGCCCCTTATTGTTACCCACGCAGGTTCGGTTCACCTTCATGCCTTTCCTCTGTGTTTTTGGTAACTCTGAGTGGCGAGTACTAGCTCCTCTTGCTAGGATCTTCTTTAATATGACCATGGTCTATGACCTCAACTAGCCCCCTTCACGACTTCAGGCTTCGACGGTTTTGAGTGCAACCCACTCCTTTTTCCCTTGAAATCTGGATCGACAAAATCACTCGGACGAGATCTACGGCCCACACTCATCTGAAATCCAATGGCTATGATCCACTTCATAACTTTGGCTTGGAGAGTTCCAAACATTTAAAACCTTTTTTCCCCAAAGTGACCTTTACCCAAAGCTATGGATCAAATGCCATGTGCTCACCTCAATCTACGGTCAAGTGTCCTTTGATTTCCTCTTCAGGTGACTTTTATTGCTCCTCTTTTTCCAGGATTCTCAATCCTCCGAAGTAAATCACCACTTTCCACGTGTCCCTCCTTTCACCAGACTCCGGGAGTTCGGGAGTTTGGCTCTTCGAGACCATGGGTCAATGAGATCTACCCATAGCATGAGGTGGCATGTAAAAACAAGACAGACCACATCTCGCGGATAGGGATACCACCATTAGACGAGTCGCCTATGTTTCGTGAAGACCAAAACTACAGAGCTGGTTCCCATCTCTTAATTAAAAATATATATATTTAATTTTTTTTAATTTAGATATATATTTTGTCTATTTAAATTATTAAAATTTAGATATCTATTTTGTAGTTAGTAGAAGAGTTAGATTTAAAATCTGGTGAACCAGAGCTTTGTGAAATGGAGAGTCAAAACTGTGATGTTGAATGCTAATGCTTAGCATAATAGCCTTACCGCTTACCGCTTCATTTAGATTTATTGGAAGTGAAGAAGTTGGATAGCCTTACCGCTTCATTTAGATTTATTGGTTTCTACCTTATTTTATGGCCCTAGTTTGTTTAACTCGCCAAACAGAGCTCTTTATTATCTTCGATTTATTCTGAATGATGGCCCTTCGGGAAGTTGTGTGTTCAAAATATCGAGAGAGAGGACTTGTTAGAGGAGATTTTATAAATTTAAATAACCCAATGGTTACCTTATTTGGACATAGATTTGGTAGTTGGCTTCTACTGTTGTAGATATCTATATGTATTCAATAATATTTAGTCGTCAACAGGTATAATGACTCTTTGTTTTCTGATTGACGTGTATGGAAAGAAACGATTTCTGTGAATTTCCTGTTCCTTATGGGATACCCATTCTCTCTCGCTCCTTCCGCAGGGTTAGCTGAATAGCTCCTCTACTCTCCTCCGCTCTCCTTGCCTTCTCTTCTGTCTCAAAAATTTCAAGTTTTGCAGTCCCACAGGCATAGAATAGTCAATCTATCCTCTTCTGTAATTGCGTAGCAATCATTGAGTCAACCCGTAAGTTTTGCACATTCGTAGAAATTATTGAGTCAAGCAGTGGGTGTTTATGTTGTAAAGGGCTACGATCATTGGTTTTAAAGAATATATATAGGGTTGGGCATTTGGAGATTGAAGAGGTTTAATGTGCTATGTGTTGGGACAAATACGAAGTAGGTAGGATAAAAAGCTTTGGTAAAAAGATGCAGAAGATATGGTGTGACAAGATTCTGGACATTGAAGTATGATTGTGGTGTTATGGGGAATAAAACTATCATCCTAAGATTTATAACATGTTTTCAACTGCTGAGAGATTTTCAATTGCTAATTATCGATTTGACAATTTTTGGAAAGATTTGCTCATTTTAGTGTTACTGTTAGACCTCTTTCTTAGAAATTATTGAGTCTAAGCCGTGGGTGTTTAAGTTTTACAGGCGACCTTCATTGGTGTTTTAGATTATATATGCTGTGGGCATTTGGAGATTGAACAGTGTTGTGTGTTTGGGAGAAATAAGGAGTAGGTGTGATATAGAGATTTGATAAAAAGATGTAGAACTTATGGCATGTCAAGATTCAAGGCACTGAAGCATGTTTCAGGGAATGCAATTATTATAATTTAAATTATAGCTTGTTTTCAAGTGTTGTGAAATTGGCAGGTTGGTGTGGTTATCTCTTCTAAATTTCATTTCAATTTGTGTGTATTATCTATCTCCCTATTTTGCAAGGATTATAATTATTTTTTTGCTGTGGATTACAATTTTCATCTTACCATCAAACTTGTTAATTTTGAAATTTTTTTCCAAGTTTAACAAAGTTTATTATAAATATTTCCAAAATTTGAGTAGCTATTTTGCAATTGATGTAAAGTATTGATTTGTTGATTTTTGAGAAGATTTGCTAAGTTATTTTCAGACCTAAATCACACAATGCACACAGATCTATATGAACAGGAAAAAATGCCCTCAGGAGGGAGAGAACCAAAAAATCTACAAGAATATATTTTATATGATCAATTATACACAAATTCCATTAAATATGAAATTATTACAAGGTTATTGTGTGTTGATCAAAATGAAATTTCCTCAAGTAGTGCAATCTGAATTTGAGAAATTGGATTTAAAATCCTCTTTGCAGCCATTAAAAACTTATTTGTAAATGTAGATATTCATAGCTAATCTTGTAAGTAATTGTAAGCTTGAACATCTAGTAGATTATTTAAGTTTAGTGGATTATTTTTTCTTTCTTTAAGTTTTACTAATTCATGAATTTAATCTTTGTGGAAAGTGAGAAAAAATTGGCATTTGGTGGTAGATGTTCCACAAGTGTTTCTTTTTCAAGACAAATGTCCCACAAGTGTTTCTTTTTCAAGACAAATGTTCCACAAGTGTTTCTTTTTTAAGACAAAGTTAGGGCTACAAAATATTAATATTGGTAGTGTATTTTAATGTTTGATCAATTATTAATTGTTTAGTTACAGAGAGACATCTCTAGAGGTCATGCCTGTATTTTTTCTTTACTTACTGTATTAATGCGACTTTTTATTTATTTATTTAAATTGATTGTGTATTTTTTTTTGGAGATGAGGCTGGAGAGGGGACAAGTAGGAATTGTGGAAGTGAGGTGTAGTTTAGATCCTCTTGTTAAGTTACATGCTTGCTGCACATGAGGCTAAATAAATGTGCATTATCCATTATGTACTTTGGATTGTGAACACTTAAATTTCTTGATTAATTATAGATCTACAAAAATATATGTTATCATCTTCAATGATGAGAATGTAAAAAACTCTTTTCAAATAAATTGGAACATTACTGTGTTTTGAAGAATATTATTTATATATTTAAATTTAGAAAACTACTTATGTAACTAGAAACAAACCAATTTTTTTTTCAAAGAATAAAAAGTCGATCCTGTAACTATCGAAATGAAAGAAGCATGAACATGAGATCCAACTTCTATATTTAATATCATCACATATTTTCTTAAGGAATACAGATAAGTTGAATATTAAATACTTAGAATTAAGAACTTGTTGATTTTAGTTATTTTTATTTGCATTTTTACTAACTTATGACTTTGGCTTTGGATAGTAAGCTTGCAGCACCCTATAATATCAGCCATTTTGGATGTAGCCATTTTGGATGTATTGTTTTCTTTAGCAAGGTATTTGGATTTCAAAACTAACTGGTGTTCCTGAAAATAAATATACTTACAGGTATGCATACCCCAACACCCTTAGTAGATAAACAAATATGAAGTTTAGCAAGGTATTTGGATTTCACAATTAACTGGTGTTCCTGAAAATAAATATACTTACAAGTATGCATACCCAGCACCCTTAGTTTAGAGATAAACAAATATGAAGTTTAGCAAGAAAAATTTGTAAATTGAAATTAATAAACTTTTAATTCTATATCTTCAAGAAATATAACATTGTGGCNTTTTGAAATTTTTTTCCAAGTTTAACAAAGTTTATTATAAATATTTCCAAAATTTGAGTAGCTATTTTGCAATTGATGTAAAGTATTGATTTGTTGATTTTTGAGAAGATTTGCTAAGTTATTTTCAGACCTAAATCACACAATGCACACAGATCTATATGAACAGGAAAAAATGCCCTCAGGAGGGAGAGAACCAAAAAATCTACAAGAATATATTTTATATGATCAATTATACACAAATTCCATTAAATATGAAATTATTACAAGGTTATTGTGTGTTGATCAAAATGAAATTTCCTCAAGTAGTGCAATCTGAATTTGAGAAATTGGATTTAAAATCCTCTTTGCAGCCATTAAAAACTTATTTGTAAATGTAGATATTCATAGCTAATCTTGTAAGTAATTGTAAGCTTGAACATCTAGTAGATTATTTAAGTTTAGTGGATTATTTTTTCTTTCTTTAAGTTTTACTAATTCATGAATTTAATCTTTGTGGAAAGTGAGAAAAAATTGGCATTTGGTGGTAGATGTTCCACAAGTGTTTCTTTTTCAAGACAAATGTCCCACAAGTGTTTCTTTTTTAAGAGAAAGTTAGGGCTACAAAATATTAATATTGGTAGTGTATTTTAATTTTTGATCAATTATTAATTGTTTAGTTACAGGTCATGCCTGTATTTTTTCTTTACTTACTGTATTAATGTGACTTTTTATTTATTTATTTAAATTGATTGTGTATTTTTTTTGGAGATGAGGCTGGGGAGGGGACCAGTAGGAATTGTGGAAGTGAGGTCTAGTTTATAGATCCTCTTGTTAAGTTACATGCTTGCTGCACATGAGGCGAAATGAATGTGCATTATCCATTATGTACTTTGGATTGTGAACACTTAAATTTCTTGATTAATTATAGATCTACAAAAATATATGTTATCATCTTCAATGATGAGAATGTAAAAAACTCCTTTTCAAATAAATTGGGACATTACTGTGTTTTGAAGAATATTATTTATATATATTTAAATTTAGAAAACTACTTATGTAACTAGAAACAAACCAATTTTTTTTCAAAGAATAAAAAGTCATTACTACAACTTAGTTGATCCTGTAACTATCGAAATGAAAGAAACATGAACATGAGATCCAACTTCTATATCTAATATCATCACATATTTTCTTATTTTCTTAAGAAACCCAGATAAGTTGAATATTAAATACTTAGAATTAAGAACTTGTTGATTTTAGTTATTTTTATTTGCATTTTTACTAACTTATGACTTTGGCTTTGGATAGTAAGCTTGCAGCACCCTATAATATCAGCCATTTTGGATGTAGCCATTTTGGATGTATTGTTTTCTTTAGCAAGGTATTTGGATTTCAAAACTAACTGGTGTTCCTGAAAATAAATATACTTACAGGTATGCATACCCCAACACCCTTAGTAGATAAACAAATATGAAGTTTAGCAAGGTATTTGGATTTCACAATTAACTGGTGTTCCTGAAAATAAATATACTTACAAGTATGCATACCCAGCACCCTTAGTTTAGAGATAAACAAATATGAAGTTTAGCAAGAAAAATTTGTAAATTGAAATTAATAAACTTTTAATTCTATATCTTCAAGAAATATAACATTGTGGCNCTTTGGTAAAAAGATGCAGAAGATATGGTGTGCCGAGATTCTGGACATTGAAGTATGATTGTGGTGTTATGGGGAATGAAACTATCATCCTAAGATTTATAACATGTTTTCAACTGCCGAGAGGTTTTTAATTGCGACAGAGTATTGATTTGACAATTTTTTTTTGAAAGATTTGCTCATTTTAGTGTTACTCTTAGACCTCCTTCTTAGAAATTATTGAGCTTAAGCCGTGGGTGTTTAAGTTTTACAGGCGATTTCATTGGTGTTTTAGATTATATATGCGGTGGGAATTTGGAAATTGAAGAGGTTTAGTATATTGTGTGTTTGGGACAAATAAGGAGTAGGTGTGATATAGAGATTTGATAAAAAGATGTAGAATTTATGACGTGCCAAGATTCAAGGCACTGAAGCATGTTTCAGGGAATGCAATTATTATAATTTAAGTTATATCTTGTTTTCAAGTGTTGTGAAATTGGCAGGTTGGTGTGGTTATCTCTTCTAAGTTTCATTTCAATTTGTGTGTATTATCTATCTCCCTATTTTGTAATGAATATAATTTTTTTAGCTGTGGATTACAATTTTCATGTTGCCATCAAACTTGTTAGTTTCGAAATTTTTTTCTAAGTTTAACAAAGTTTATTATAAATATTTCCAAATTTTGAGTAGCTATTTTGCAATTGATGTAGAGTATTGATTTATTGATTTTTCAGAAGATTTGCTAAGTTATTTTCAGACTTAAATCACACAATGTACACAGATCTATATGAACATGAATAAACGCCCTCAATAGGAAGAGAACCAAAAAATATGCAAGAATATAATTTATATGATTAATTATACACAAATTCTATTAAATATGAAATTATTACAAGGTTATTATGTGTTGTCCAAATTGAAATTTCCTCAAGTAGTGCAATCTGAATTTGAGAAATTGGATTTAAAATCCTCTTTGCAGTCATAAAAAAACCTATTTGTAAATGTAGATATTCATAGCTAATCTTGTAAGTAATTGTAAGCTTGAACATATAGTAGATTATTTAAGTTTAGTGAATTATTTTTTCTTTCTTTAAGTTTTGCTAATTCATGAATTTAATCTTTGTGGAAAGTGAGCAAAAATTGGCATTGGGTGGTAGATGTTCCACAAGTGTTTCTTTTTCAAGACAAATGTTCCACAAGTGTTTCTTTTTTAAAACAAAGTTAAGGCTACAAAATATTAAGATTGGTAGTGTATTTTAATGTTTGATCAATTATTAATTGTTTAGTTACAGAGAGGACATCTCTAGAGGTCATGCCTGTATTTTTTCTTTACTTACTGTATTAATGTGATTATTTATTTATTTATTTAAATTGATTGTGTATTTTTTTTTGGAGATGAGGCTGGGGAGGGGACAAGTAGGAATTGTGGAAATGAGGTCTAGTTTATAGATCCTCTTGTTAAGTTACATGCTTGCTGCACATGAGGCTAAATGAATCTGCATTATCCATTATGTATTTTGGATTGTGAACACTTAAATTTCTTGATTGATTATAGATCTACAAAAATATATGTTATCATCTTCAATGATGAGAATGTAAAAAACTCCTTTTCAAATAAATTGGGACATTATTGTGTTTTGAAGAATATTATTTATATATATTTAAATTTAGAAAACTACTTATATAACTAGAAACAAACCAATTTTCTTTCAAAGAATAAAAAGTCATTACTACAACTTAGTGGATCCTGTACCTATCGAAATGAAAGAAACATGAACATGAAATCCAACTTTTATATCTAATATCATCACATATTTTCTTAAAGAACACAGATAAGTTGAATATTAAATACTTAGAATTAAGAACTTGTTGATTTTAGTTATTTTTACTTGCATTTTTACCAACTTATCACTTTGGCTTTGGATAGTAAGCTTGCAGCACCCTATAATATCGCCGTTTTGGATGTATTGTTTTTTAGCAAGGTATTTCGATTTGACAACTAACTGGTGTTCCTGAAAATAAATATACTTACAGGTATGCATACCCCCAGCACCCTTAGTTCAGAGATAAACAAATATGAAGTTTAGCAAGGTATTTGAATTTCACAACTAATTGGTGTTCCTGAAAATAAATATACTTACAGTTATGCATACCCAGCACCCTTAGTTCAGAGATAAACAAATATGAAGTTTAACAAGAAAAAATTGTAAATTGAAATTAATAAACTTTTAATTCTATATTTTCAAGAAATATAACATTGTTCCGTTATTGAGATCGATGCTCTGCACTGTATTAGTAGCATGACATTTATTTGGTTCAAAGCTCCCAACTGTGAATAGAGCAGCTTATTTCTAATACCAGCCAGACACAAAAAAAAATCATATTTTTATGCACTGTATCAGTAGCATGGTATTTATTTGGTTGAAAGATCCCAATTATGAATAGAGCAGCTTATGTCTAATACTATCAAGACAAAAAAAAATTCTTATTTTTATGAAAAAATTAATAACGTTTACATAAATTGTAATTATTTTAAAATAATTGAAAGAATGTCACCTGGAACTATACTTAGCTCATTATAACTTGTACTCCTTATAGATGCACTAGAATATGTTGGCCTCCCAGTCTTCTCTCGTAGTAGGATATCTATATGTTGATCATTGACGAACAATTTTAGCAGAGCTCCATAAATGTTCCAAATCTTCCATTAACTTTACCATGGATAAGATCTCCACAGAGAAACAAAGCTTAGTTTCAAAGCATTTGGACCCTTGAAAACTTTCTCTAGCAAGCTGCCCAGTTGTTCAAGATAGTCATGTTCGTAGAGAGCCATAAGTAAAGAGCAGACGTGTTCTTAAAAATGCTGGAAAATAGTGGCTGCATCGCCCACCTGCTATACAGTAATTCTTGCATGGAAATAGAGGGAAAAGTGGTCAAAGATCTGTCTTGGCTGGGGAGGGACTTGACGAAGGTGATCATAATGGATGTCTATCGTTTCACTTACTTATATTTTGTTGCCTCGCATGSTTTCTTGCAGTGCCATCTCACCTGAATASCATCGAKACACTGAAGGACAWAAGTGAAAGGATAGTTGTCCATTATAATTGCCTTGATCAGGTCCCTCCCCARCCAAGACAGATATTTTTCAGTTTTCCCTTTATTTCTATACAACAATCTCTGTATAGCTGATGGGCGATGCAACCACTATTTTTCAGTATGTTTAAGAGCATACGGCTCTCTGTGAAGACAACAATATCGAATGTTTAAGAGCATACGGCAGCTCGGTAGAGAATGTTTTCACGGCGCGAACGCTTTGAAACAAAGGAGATTTTGGACATTTATGTAGGTCTACTAAAAGTGTTCCATCTATGTCAATGACCAACCTATAAATATGGCACTGCAAGAAACCATGCGAGGCAACAAAATATTTGAATCTTCTTTTTTCAAATTTGTTTGCAGCTCGAGTGAAACTTCCTTAATCTTTAACCGGCTTCTGTCCTTCCTAGAAGCTGAGGTGTTATCAATTAACGCTCCAATTGCCATTGCTAGTGCATTATCAATCTAATTATTCTTCACAGATTGGTCCATATAACACTAACACAATCACCTTATAATAATAGGTCATACTTTTTATGACTGGCCACTAACTTAATTGTAAGTAAATAATTTACATCATGATTTGTGGTTGTTGCCATGTATTCAAATAATTTTGACATGTTTTTTTAATGTTTTTTATCCATGGCTTTTAATCCCAATATATATATGTTATATGTAAGATACATGTTGTTATTCAGAAAGGGGTAGATTGATTGGAATGGAAATGGGTACATTTAATCATCTTTTAACCATAAATTCCAATAGTATGATTATTAATTGAAGATGCTAGCATATTCTATCTCATATTCATAATTTTCTTACATTTTTAAAGACTTCAATGTGTGAAAATCTAATTGCTGATTAGCAAACTTACTTGAAATTATAAATCTACTTCAATATTAACTTTTTCTTTAAATTTACATTTCTGACACAACAACCTTTAGATCTAGAAGGATAGATCATCTTAGGTTTATCCCATTTCATTCCTGCAAGAAAGACCTATCCTTCACTTCTACACTTAAATAAATCTTAGAACCCATATTTCCAACGGAGTAGTTCCGCAGCTCACCTTAGGTGTATCCCATTTCTTTAGTGCAAGAGAGAAATCTTAGAACCGATCCATCACTTCTACACTTAAATAAATCTTAGAACCGATATTTCAACCTGAGTAGGGGAGTCTGGAAGGAGAGCTCACCTTAAGATGTATCCCATTTACTTCGTGAAAGAAAGACCGATCCATCACTTCTACACTTAAATAAATCTTAGAACCTATATTTCCACAAGTATTTCTGTTTCCTAAATGGTACGTTTCGGTTTTAAGGGAAGACGATTGAAGACTTGCTTAATGGCATTTCCATACAGTCAGCAGCCATAATTGCAACCCTTTCATATCATTAGTGGTTAGTGACCCAACATAATGAGCTTAATGAATTAGTTTCTGTTAATAATAACATAATGAGCTTAATGAATAATGAGAGTAATGAGTTTAATAAATAAAGTTTATTAATAACTTAAAAATGATTAATAAAATAAGTTTTATAAATTAATATATTAATAATCAATTTATTAAATATATTAATGAATTTAAATAATAAAATAAGTTTTGCAGTTTTAGATGTTTTAGGATTAAGAATATTTGTAATATATTATAATATTAATTAATAGGGTTAGAGTTATTAGATTTAGGATTAATGTAGTTAATATAGTTAGAGTTAATATAGTTAACTATTGATATTATTATCATATTAATTATAACTATATTAATAACCATTAATATATAGTTAACCACTCATAAATATATTAATTATCACTATATTAATAACTATTGATATAGTTAATGATTGATATTATTAATAACTATTAATATAATTAATGGTTATAGTTAACTCCTAATATTACTAATATAATATTAATAACACTAACCCTATTAATAATTAATAATATATTAATATTAATTATTAATAGGATTAGGGTTAAGGTTAGGATTATTAATATTAAATTATTATAGTAAAATGTGATTAATATTATATTATATTATTAATATTGGGGTTAACAAAATGTATGTATCATTTGCATAGCATCGCTGTGGTTATGGAGCGAACTTCCCACATGTGGTTGCGGTTTCTTTTGTCCCTCTCCTTCGCCTGCAATTAAACTCCGCTCCTTCTTATTCTCCGTCTGATCCTTCCCCCCTCCCCTTCCTCGACGGTCTACCCCTTCCCTCCTGACCATGGAAGATCTTCCGGTCACCGCGCATTTCATTGACGGCATGGAGACAGTTATGACAGACATCGTGGCAGCAGATTTCTTGGAAGATGGAGGACCACCCATACAGCTGGCGAACTCTAGTGACTTCCTTTCCACTCCTCCCCAGGCTGAACCCTTTTCCCCCCCGCTACCCGCTCTTCTAGATGGATTGTTGTTTGGAGATTTTCCAGAACCGTGGGTGACCAAACCCACAAGCACTCCTACCTGTGCTCTCCCCCCACTAAGTCCACCTCAAGCTACTGACCTAGAGTGAGCAAAATCCATAACAGGAGGTCTCACTTCTTTGGAATTCACCCGCCTAGGCCACCCCTCTAGTGAAGGTACCAACACCCCGGTCTCTTCTCAGTTAGGACCATTTGTGGCCCCTTTCTCCTCTTGCAATGGTTTTATCTCTAATTGGCTAGATCCGGATGAGTATAGTGGATTTAAACAGTCTTTCTCCACCAGAGAACACAAAAAGAAGCACTTAAATACTTCGTAAGGAGCTGTTAGAGAGAAAGAAACAAGGCCTAGGTTGAAAAGGAAAATCTTAATGAACAAAAACAAAATTGGAAACCTAGCTCTCGGTTTTGCAAGCTCCCTCTAAGAACCCTCTAAAATCTTAATCATCAATATGGACATCTGATTAAAAATTGCAAGCTCCCTCTAAGAACCAGAGGAATGGTATATGGGAGGAATAAAGATTCACAGAAGAATGTTGGCTCTTCGGTTCCTTATCCCTACTTAGAAAAGGAGCAGGGTTGTCAAACGAAATGCCTCACTGAATTTTTGGCCGAAGATTTGGTCCAACCCTGTACAGAGCTAGCTACCATGTGCCCGATCCAGCAAGTTCCAGTCAAGACAAAAGACTCTTCCTTCCTGGTCACGAGTACCTCCTCTAACCATGCCCCCTCTATTATTGTTTTAATAAATAATTTGTCTATTAAAAGTCGTGAGTGGCTGATCTCCCCATCCCTTCCCGCGTTCCCTACCTTGTTTTCTCTCCAACCCCCCTTTCCATCTCCTTCCTTGACCCCTCGTTTTCGAGCTCTTTCCCCGGCCTCCTCTTCCTCCCTCCTCCCCCCGATACAACCGGTTTCTTCTCCTACCCCTGCCTCGAATGATTCCACTACCTCTTCGACAGACACCTCCACAACAAGATACTTCTTAAGATCAAAGAACAAAGAACACACATGAGGTTTAACATCGGACCCAACTCCAGCAGAAAAAACTGGCAGAGGCAGGAAATATTTCTTCTCAAAAGCATAGAAGAGAGCCAGAATTGACTTATTAGTAGGGAAATAGGTCTCTACTAAAAGGGTGCTTAGAGCAAGGCGAACCCTCGGAAAGGGGCCTTGATGAAGTCTTGTTCCTTCAATTGTAGGGGTTTGGTTGGTCCCCTAAAAAAACCAACCCTAAAAAGGATGATTCTCATAGAACATTCAGATGTACTTCTCCTTCAAGAAACCTTAGGGGAAGGGGCAGAAGTTGAAAACAGACTCTCTTTACTTTTACCAGACTGGAGCTTCATTACCTTAGACTTTATTGGGAGATCTGGAGGACTAGCTATCGAATGGAATTTTGTCACTATAAAACTCCTTAACCATTGGGGTTTTTAATATGGACCTGGGATCACAGTCTTCTGAAAAGAACTTGAAGACCTCCTCAATATTGTAAACATCTATGGCCCCTGTCACAACAGAGGCCCTTACTGGGACACTGTCTTCAACAAGTCCTTCCTAAAAGAAAAGCACTTATTCCTGGGAGGAGACTTAAATTTCTCTTTAGGCTTTAAAGAATTTTTTGGATCCCATGCGAGATCATACCCTCTCTTGACCTACTTTACACAAAAACTGGATGAACACAATCTTCTGGATATTGATCCAATTAAATTCAAACCAACTTGGAGAAAGAACAGAGTGGGAGAAGACAACATTGCAAAAAGACTGGATCATTTTTTGATAAAGGATACACTTCTTGAAAAATCCTTTCAACTGAAACAATGGATAGGACACATGGGAATCTCAGATCATGACCCAATTTTCTTTGAACTAAGAATTGAATTGGATAAGCCACCTAGTCCTTTCAAATTCAATAGAACCTGGCTCAATGATGAAACTTTTTTAAAGTTGGTTAAGGAAAATTGGCAATACTATAACCTAGGAAGCAATGAGACGGCAGGTCTACACTTTGTAAAAAGCTTACACATTATCAAAGAGAAGACAAAGACCTGGGCACATCAGAAACTCCTAAAATAGGATTCAGAACTCAAGGAACTATAATCAAAATTAAACCTTATTTAAGAAGATCATGGTGGAGGATTTGATACAAGAAATGCCAAACTAAGTCTGCTAAAATTGGAAGAAAGGAGAAATAGACTACTAAAGATAAAATAAGATACATGGAGATTAAAAAGCAGAGCCAGCTGGCTAAAGAGTGGAGATGAGAACACAAAATTCTTCCAAGCATATGCAAAATGAAGAAGGTGCATAAACTCAATCTGGCAGTTAAAGGATCAAGACGGAAAAAAGGAACATACCTTTGAAGCAATGGAAAAAATTGGAAAAAATTTCTTCGAGGATCTCTACAAAGAAGAAAACAAGGCCACTATTGAAGAAGTGATTCGAATGGTATAGTACTTTCCAAGATTTACTAGTGAGGAAGATAATAGAATGCTTATGGAAAAGCTAACACTAGAAGAACGTAAGGCTGTATTGAATAGTTTTCCAAAGGACAAAAGCCCAGGACCAGATGGATGGACAATTGAGTTCTTCTTGGGATTCTTTGATTCTATTAGACAAGATATACTAAGCCTAGTTGAAGAGACAAGTCTTACTGGACAAATGCCTTTAAGTTTAAACCCAACTTTTATTGCCCTTATTCCAAAGAAAGACAACCCATACACCCTGGATGACTTCAGAAATATGTCCATGTGCAATTGCATCTACGAGATCATCTCCAAAGTCATAGCCAGAAGACTTAAGACTGTACTTTCTGACAAAATATCTTTGGAATGATTTGGATTCCTAGAGGGAAGGCAGATACATGAAGCAATTGGAGTGGCACAGGAATCCCTACACAGCATAAAGGCCAGGAAGCTAAACAGTGCGGTTCTTAAAATCAATCTTTCCAAATCCTATGACAGGGTAAGTTGGCTCTATTTATGATTTCTTTTAACACATTTAGGCTTTGCAGTTCCATTTATCACATGGATCATGTGTTGTATTACAACTGTAACTTTCTTAGTCCTCATAAATGGGTCAGCCAAGAACTCTTTTAGGTCTAAAAGAGGCTTAAGACAAGGCTATCCACTTTCTCCTCTTCTATTTCTTCTTGTTGCTGAAGGATTAAGAAGGGCTTTAGCAGCAGAAAAATGATCTGCGTCTTTTCCAGCCATCAATATTTCCAATACTCTTCATGTAACCCACCTTCTCTTTGTAGATGACATCCTTGTCTTCTCTGCAGGAACTAAAGGGGAAGTTGACAATCTAAATAACACTCTGAAACTCTTCTCCAAAGCTACAGGAATGACAATAAACAAAGGAAAGTCTACTCTCACCACCTTTTGCCTCTCAAAAATGGAAAAAAGTCGATACAAACTTCACTTCCCTTTTGAAGAGAAAACAATTGATGAAGGACTAAAGTACTTGGGATTCACTTTGAAACCAAATGATTACAGAACAAAGGATTGGTCTTGGATACTAAAGAAATTAGAAAAAATGTTATGTTCATGAAGCCACAAATGGATTTCCAGAGATGGCAGATTGGTACTAGTAAAATCAGTTTTGGAAGCCATCCCAGTCTTTTGAATGTTTATGTCTTAGATCCCAAAAGGAACTTTGGAGGCAGCTAGAAAACTCTCTTTCAGATTTCTGTGGAGAGGCCATAATTGCAACCCTTTCATATTTTTCATTAGTGGCTTGACCCAACATAATGAGCTTAATGAATTAGTTTTTGTTAATAGTAACATAATGAGCTTAATGAATAAGGAGAGTAATGAGTTTAATAAATAAAGTTTATTAATAACATAAAGATGATTAATAAATTAATAAATTAATTTATTAAATATATTAATGAATTTGAATAATAAAATATTTTTTGGAGATTTGGATGCTTTAGGGTTAGAGTTATTTGTAATATATTAATTAATAGGGTTATAGTTATTAAAGTTAGGGTTAATGCAGTTAATATAGTTAATAATTGATATTATTATCATATTAATTATAACTATATTAATAACCACTAATATAGTTAACCACTCATAAATATATTAATTATCACTATATTAATAACTATT
>JZKD02S1848178.1:196295-228906 GCA_000966675.3 Picea glauca | reverse complement strand
TACATCATTCTTTATTATGGATTGGTATTCCTCTGTCATGGCATCTTCCCATTCCTTCTTCTGGATGGCCTCTTCAAAACATGTAGGTTCTTCATCAAGAAGATTTCACATCAAATCCGTGTAACTGGAGAATGTCTTCGGTTTCTTCACCTGTCTCGTGGTTCCTTATGGAACACCATACTTCTCTCCATCTTGAATAATCTCTCTTGCCCAAGCAGGATTTCTTTTATGGGAGAAGGTCATTTGAGGAGGTTCTTGAACTTCTGCTGTATCATGATCTTCAAGAGTTTCCTCATCAGGGGAAGCTATGACTTCCCTTACATGTTCTGCAGCTCTGGGAACTTCCCTCACGGATTCTTTCGTCCTGGGATTGACAGGTTCCTCTTCACATACCTCTTCAAGTTGACATCTTCTCGATTTCTTAAGTGCAAATTCTTCATTGAAGGTCACGTCCCTGCTGATCTCAATATGGCGATGACCAAGTATGTAGATTTTGAAGGCCTTGGATACTTCACAGTATCCCACAAATATTCCCTTCTTTCCGGAGGGCTCCAATTTGTTCCTTTTCTCTTTCGGTATATGAACAAACACTGGACAAACAAATATTTTGAGATGGCTTACCTCTGGCTTCTTTCCGGTGAAAATTTCTTCTGGGGTCTTGAACCCAAGTGCACTATGGGATAGTCTGTTCTTCACATAAACAACTACCATAGCTGCTTTTGCCCATAAGCACATAGGAATATCTTCATCGTGAATCATGGTCTTCACAGCTTTCATAATCGTTATGTTCTTCCTTTCAACAACACCATTTTGTTGGGGATTGTAGGGAGTAGTTAGTTCCCTCTTGATCCCGACATATCTGCAGAAGCTTACGAACTTCTTCGAGGTATATTATCCTCCATTATTTGACCTGAGTATCTTAATATTCCTTACTGAAGGGTTCTCTTATCAAGATTTTCAATTCCTTGATCTTGCTGAACACTTCAAATATATCCAGGTCTTACGAGAATAATCATTAATGAATGGTACATAGTATACATACCCATTAATGGAGGATGATGGCATTGGGCCACATGCATCTGAATGAATGAGTTCTAGGACTCCTTCTGCCTTGTTGTCCCTCTTCGGAAACGGGTTCTTGATGTTCTTCCCTTACGCACATCCATCGCATATGCCTTCATGATCACCTTTCCGTTCTGGTAAACCTATGACAGCTTTGCATATGTATGGTAGCGCCTTTCAAGGAAGGTCCTTTTGAACTATTCCAATATTATCTTGAAAGTGCTCAAACTTTACATGAGATAGAGGCTTGGTCAACACATCAACAACCTGTTCATCCATGCTAACGTACTGGAGCTTTAAGCCTCCTCTCTGCACCATGTCATAGATGTAATGATAATGAATCTCTATGTGCTTCAACTTATCATGGAATAGATGATTCTCTGTCATCTTTATACAACTCTGGTTGTCACATAGGATCATGGTTTCTTCCATTTCTAGGTCAAATAGGTTGGTCAACAACTTTCGAAGCCATATAGCTTCGTAGCTGGAAGAACATAAAACAATGTATTCTGCTTCCACTGTGCTGAGAGCAATGCTGGATTTCTTCCTACTCTGCCATGAGATCATGGCTAATCCCAAACTTAAACAACATCTTGAAGTTCTCTTCCTATTAGAGACAATTCCTACCCAATCTAAATTAGTGTACCCACTCAATGTGAAATCATTATCTCCATCATAATTGAGACCACAATCTAATGTACCCTTAAGGTACCTCATCACATGTTTTGCAGCCACAAGGTAAACATGTTTGGGTTCTACCAGAAACTAACTCAAGGTGTTCATGGCAAAAAAAAATTATGGTCGGGTGTTCGTCAGGTACATCAACGATCCAATATTCTGTCTATACAGTGTGGCATCAATTAATTCTGACGAAGTATCGACCAACATCTTCAGCTTCGTTTCCATGGGTTTATTCATGGACTTGCACTCTAACATGTTGAATATCTTCAATATTTCAACTGCATACTTCCCTTGGTTAAGGAAGATCATCTCTATACTCTTCCATACCTCAAGACCCAATAAATAATGCATTAGGCCAAGGTCTTTCATCTCAAATTCTGAGGCGAGTCTCTTCTTACATTTGATGATGAGATTTTCTTTTCCAGTTAAGAATAAGTCATCCACATACATCAATAATATCATTACATCACCGTTCATAACCTTGAAGTAGAGGTTAGAATCTAATTTACTCTTAGTAAAGCCCAATCTTGCCAGGAAACAATCTATCTGGCCATACCAAGCTCTAGGATCTTGCTTCAATCTGTACAAGGCTTTCTTCAACTTCCAGACATGAGACTTCATGTCTTCAACTTCAAATCCTTGAGGTTTCTCTATATACACTTCCTCTTCGATAGCACCATTTAGGAAATCTCTCTTTATGTCGATCTGGTGTAAATTCCACTTCATCTTAGCTGCAAGGGCTATGATGGTCCTGATCGAAGTGTATCTAGCTACAGGAACGAATGTCTCTTCATAGTCAATGCCTTATTTTTGAGAAAATACACGAGCTACAAATATTTCTTTATACTTCTCAATACTTCCATTAGCAACATGTTTTATTTTGAGGAGCCATCTGGACGATACCACATCCTTGCTATTCAGTCTGGGAACTATTTCGCATACATCGTTCTTTATTATGGATTGGTATTATTTTGTCATGACATCTACCAATTATTTCTTATGAATGGTTTCTTCAAAGAAAGTAGGCTCCTTTTCTACGAGATCACACATCAAATCCATATAAATGGAGAATGGCTTAGGTCTCTTCACATGTCTCATGGTTCCTTTCAGAACACCATATTTCTCTCCATCTTAAATAAGCTCTCTAGCCTAAGTTGTCTTTATTTTATGGGAGATTGTCATTTGAGGAGGTTCTTGAAACTCTACTACATCATGATCTTCTAGAATTTCCTCATCAGGGGAAGTTACGACTTTCCTCACTGGTTCAACAGCTTTGGGAACCTCCCTCACTGATTCTGCAACTCTGGGGATTATGGGTTCCTCTTCATATACCTCTTCAAGCTGGCATTTTCTCGATTTCTTGAGCACTGCATCTTCATCAAAGGTCACATCCATGCTAATCTCAATGTGGCAGTGACCTGGTATATAGATCCTGAAGGCCCTGGATACCTCAGAGTATCCCACAAGTATTCCCTTCTTTCCTAAGGGTTCCATCTTTTTTCTTTTCTCTTTCGGTATATGTATAAATACTGGGCAGCCAAATATTTTGAGATGGCTTACCTCTGGCTTCTTTCCAGTGAACATATCTTCCAGCGTCTTGAACCCAAGTTCACTATGGGACAATCGATTTTGCACATATACGACTATCATTATTTCTTCTGCCCATAAGAACATAGGAATATCTTGATCGTGGAACATGGTCTTCACGACTTTCAACATCTTTGCATAATTTCACAAAATCTTTTGAGGTGTATTCTCCTCCATTATCCAACCTGAGTATCTTGATATTTCTTTTAGAAATATTCTCTATCAAGGCTTTGAATTCCTTGAACTTGCTGAACACTTCATTTTTAGATTTCAAAAAATACACCCAGGTTTTATGAGAATAATCATCAATGAATGATACATAGTATACATACCCACTAATGGAGGACGATGGCATTGGGCCACACACATCTGAATGAATGAGTTCTAGGACTCCTTTTTCTTTGTTGTCTCTCTTCAGAAAAGGGTTCTTGATGTTCTTCCTTTGTGCACATCCATTGCATACGCCTTCATGGTCATCCTTGAGTTCTGGTAAATCTATGACTGCTTTGCATATGTATGGTGGCACCTTGTAGTTAATGCGAGCTAATATTCTATACCAAAGTTCACATGGATTCTCAATGGCATGGGTCATGGCAACTTCTAAGTGACCCTTTAGCGTATACAAGCCACCTTCTTCTTTTCCAATGATGATTTCTTCTTTTAAGGTTTATCCTTTAGCACGCTGCCTTCTGCAACCTTCACTATCACTTCCTGAGAGTTATTACCTATGACCTGGAGCAAGGTCAACAAAACAACATGCAAGAGTAATATCCTTTTGATAATATAAAGTAATAGCACAAAGAATCATCACAGTAGATCCTTTAGATCTATCACTTGTATTTTGTTTGAAGCAAAGATTAAAGGTAAGGAATACAATACGAAATGAGGTCAACACTCTCATAGTGTTGTGATCAAACATTCCTCCAATGGAAACCTGGAACTAACACACGAGATTCTTCCTAGAGGAGGTGTTAGTTGTATCAGACAAATGATTACGTTAAGCATTTTCCTCTATATGATCACATGTTATCAAGTATGCTACTTTACAAAGACTTCTATCTCAACTATAGTCATCAAATTGTCATGTGTACCTTTGAATCTTATTAACTTGATTAATCAAACCTGGAGCCTTTTCCTTAGGAACGAGTGCTTGCTTTTCTTCTGAGTTTCCTTCACACAAGACGACGAGTACTTTTTTCAACCTGTCTTCTGTACTAAGACAATACACTATCTTGAAAAAAGGTTGGGTTAGAGGATAAGTTCTATGATCTCAACTTTTAATCCATCTAATACATTGACTCAGAAAAGGTTAGAATGAAGGTCATAGCTAAAACATGCAACATTGATCAATATAACAAATGGATGGATATCAAAATAATCACACCTGGGTTGCATCATTCCTCTGAATGTGTTGGATCTTGAGATCCTTCTGGATCTACAGTAAGAGATCCCTTCTCCTGCAAATACTCTTTAAATTTTAACCATTTATACATATGTGAGTACATACCTTTGATGGAATTTGCAGGTAGTGGCACCATTTGGTAGTAGCAGTAATCATTACCAACTCTTAAAAACTTCAAGGGTGTTTTCAACTGGTGCTACAACTACAACTTCAACTACAATTGGTTCTGAGACTGCAACTATAAATGCAACTGATACTGCAACTGCAATTGGTTCTGAGACTGCAACTGCAACTACAACTTAGGGTTTTATGAGGAAATCCTATTTTGTCAAACTTCAAAATTTGAAATTCTGATACAGGGGATAGATGCGCTGAGCTGAGGTGAGTAAGGTGGTGCAGTCTGATTTATGAAAATCCAACTTTTACCCCCTCAAACTTGATCTGCAGATTTCTGGACTAGTGCTTCTGGTTTTCTGGTACTTCTGGTACTCTGGTACTTCTAGTACTTCTAGTACTCTGGTTTTCTGGTAGTTTGTGAAACTAGGGTTTCACTTTTTGAGGGATGTAGCCACTGAAAAGGTCTGCTGAAGGTGCCAAGATGATCCTTGGTGGAGGGCACACTTTTCTAGATGGTTTTAGGGCTGAAATACCTCACCAACAAAAATCTCTAATTTGCATGTACAACAACAGTGACATTTTTTCACTTTTCTCTTGTGAAAGATGCTCTCTTAAGCTTGGCTCTGATACCATGTTAATGTTTAATCCATTATTATAGTTCCTTGCATTTCAATGAATAACAACAACATAAGACAAGATCACTGAGAAATACACAATCGCAAGAGACACATAATTTATCCTGGGAAGCCCTCATGGGGAAAAACCCCCAACAAAACTTCCTTAATATAGATAGCCAATACAATGCCAAGAGATAATTGAAGCAAGTACATAAAGTCCTCTACCAAAGATGCACCTCTCTCTCTCTCTCTTCTCCAATTGTAGCTCCAAAACTTGTTTCTCAATGAAATATTGAGTGTGTGTCTAAGTGAGGTGCTAGCCTCCTTATTTATACAAGACTGACACATGTGGGAGTGTCTTTTCACTAGCAGGGNGCTTTGCATATGTATGGTGGCACCTTGTAGTTAATGCGAGCTAATATTCTATACCAAAGTTCACATGGATTCTCAATGGCATGGGTCATGGCAACTTCTAAGTGACCCTTTAGCGTATACAAGCCACCTTCTTCTTTTCCAATGATGATTTCTTCTTTTAAGGTTTATCCTTTAGCACGCTGCCTTCTGCAACCTTCACTATCACTTCCTGAGAGTTATTACCTATGACCTGGAGCAAGGTCAACAAAACAACATGCAAGAGTAATATCCTTTTGATAATATAAAGTAATAGCACAAAGAATCATCACAGTAGATCCTTTAGATCTATCACTTGTATTTTGTTTGAAGCAAAGATTAAAGGTAAGGAATACAATACGAAATGAGGTCAACACTCTCATAGTGTTGTGATCAAACATTCCTCCAATGGAAACCTGGAACTAACACACGAGATTCTTCCTAGAGGAGGTGTTAGTTGTATCAGACAAATGATTACGTTAAGCATTTTCCTCTATATGATCACATGTTATCAAGTATGCTACTTTACAAAGACTTCTATCTCAACTATAGTCATCAAATTGTCATGTGTACCTTTGAATCTTATTAACTTGATTAATCAAACCTGGAGCCTTTTCCTTAGGAACGAGTGCTTGCTTTTCTTCTGAGTTTCCTTCACACAAGATGACGAGTACTTTTTTCAACCTGTCTTCTGTACTAAGACAATACACTATCTTGACAAAAGGTTGGGTTAGAGGATAATTTCTATGATCTCAACTTTTAATCCATCTAATACATTGACTCAGAAAAGGTTAGAATGAAGGTCATAGCTAAAACATGCAACATTGATCAATATAACAAATGGATGCATATCAAAATAATCACACCTGGGTTGCGTCATTCCTCTGAATGTGTTGGATCTTGAGATCCTTCTGGATCTACAGTAAGAGATCCCTTCTCCTACAAATACTCTTTAAAGTTTAACCATTTATACATATGTGAGTACATACCTTTGATGGCATTTGCAGGTAGTGGCACCATCTGGTAGTAGCGGTAATCATTACCAACTCTTAAAAACTTCAAGGGTGTTTGCAACTGGTGCTACAGCTACAACTTCAACTGCAATTGGTTCTCAGACTGCAACTATAACTGCAACTGATACTACAACTGCAATTGGTTCTGAGACTGCAACTGCAACTACAACTTAGGGTTTTATGAGGAAATCCTATTTTTTCAAACTTCAAAATTTGAAATTCTTATCCAGCGGATAGATGTACTGAGCTGAGGCGAGTAAGGTGGTGCAGTCTGATTTATGAAAATCCAACTTTTACCCCCTCAAACTTGATCTGCAGATTTCTGGACTAGTGCTTCTGGTTTTCTGGTACTTCTGGTACTCTGGTTTTCTAGTACTTTGTGAAACTAGGGTTTCACTTATCGAGAGATATAGCCACTGAAAAGGTCTGCTGAAGGTGCCAAAATGATTCTTGGTGGAGGGCACACTTTTCTAGATGGTTTTAGGGCTGAAATACCTCACCAACAAAAATCTCTAATTTGCATGTACAACAACAGTGACATTTTTTCACTTTTCTCTTGTGAAAGATGCTCTCTTAAGCTTGGCTCTGATACCATGTTAATGTTTAATCCATTATTATAGTTCCTTGCATTTCAATGAATAACAACAACATAAGACAAGATCACTGAGAAATACACAATCGCAAGAGACACATAATTTATCCTGGGAAGCCCTCATGGGGAAAAACCCCCAACAAAACTTCCTTAATATAGATAGCCAATACAATGCCAAGAGATAATTGAAGCAAGTACATAAAGTCCTCTACCAAAGATGCACCTCTCTCTCTCTCTCTTCTCCAATTGTAGCTCCAAAACTTGTTTCTCAATGAAATATTGAGTGTGTGTCTAAGTGAGGTGCTAGCCTCCTTATTTATACAAGACTGACACATGTGGGAGTGTCTTTTCACTAGCAGGGCCGACTTCTTCTCCTGGGTGGTTATAACCACCTTTATTATATTCCGGGGCCTCTTTGATATATTCTGGGGCTGACTTCTCTTTCTGCCTATTACAATTACATTATGGCCAATCCAAAAAAGGGGATTTGGTCCTTTTACAATAGCCGACATGATCAATCCACAATGGGGATTGATCCAATGAATAATATATCAAATAAGAATAAGAATACACTTTGCAGTTATATTATTTCAATAGTTATATGTAAGACATATGTTATATGTAATACATATAACATTTATGTTACATGTAATACATATAACATACATGTTATATGTATTCTCTCTCTTAACACTCTACCTAGGTGGTTTAGTACCCAAACCATGTTCTTCATTTAAGACTCCACATGAGTTGACATAATACTCCTTTAGTCCTAAATAATTTTATAATTTAAACTTAATTTTTTTTAAAATGGGTAGATATTTTTTTTAATTAATAGTTTTGTTAATAAATATTTGTTAATTATTAATAGTATGTATATCTTTGTACACATTAGTAGTCAAATAGTGGAGTGAATGAATCCCTTGTCCCACAAACAAGAGGGTCTCATATACTAATTGATATTATTATTATTTGTATTATTATTAATATTATTAGCTAAGTTATAATTTAATGGTTTTTTAAAGTTAATGGTTTGGATTAAACTGGTCTTTTATTAAAGCTCATATTTATTAAGGCCATAAAATAAAATGACATAAAAATTTGACAAATCAAAATAAAAAATTACAAGATATCAATGTTTCATATTTTGTATTATTAAGATATTATTTTTTCATAAAATATTATTTTTTATAAATATGTTATAAATTACTATATTACTACTAATATGATGCATTAATTCAAGATTTCCCAAATACAATATATAATTGGAACAAACTAGAGGATGGCCTTGAATGGATCCATCAAAGAATCCCCTAGGTATATCTTAGTCTATATAAAGCATGATCAAAACCCTAGGATTTTCAATTTTGGGATCCACCAAAAATAATTTGGAGATTTTATTAATGAGATCGACTATTACTTCAAGAGGTATATCCTTGTTTTTTAATATGATTCTATTGCGTACTATATGACATTGACTATTATGCATGGGAAACATTCTATCTACTTAACAAAATTATATGCCAACCATTCCTTGAGGCAGTCCTCGATCGACCCATCGGACCATGAGGATTTTTTATTGAATTCATTTTTCACAAGGCTTAGAACCTGCACATTTTATAGACAAGAGATAAAAATATGAGAAGATGTTTCCTCATTATATTTTAACATCAAACATATATTTGGTCCCTTCCAACCCCTTTTGATGTCGTTATCCCATGTCATGATATTAATGTTTATCACCAACCATAAATTTATTTTACTCCCCAACAAGGAATTGATCTTCCATAGGATACCTCACCACCATTTATTCTCTCTGTTGAACTATGCTTCCATGCCTACCTCGTATACCAATTTTGATGTGAATTCTCATGTCCTTGAGTTTTTAAACCAACAAAGCACTTCCTCCTCTTCATATTTTAACCTAATATAATTGGATTTTAATTTTCCTTTTTAATGATTCCATTCTTCCACTTTGATACCTACCAACCACAAGGCTTCTTCGAACTTCCATATCGACCTCCATGTAGCTTCGGGGGATTGGCCTTTGGCATCTTCCATAGAGAAACTATCATTCGAGTAAAGGGACTAGACAAGAGGATCCAGGAGCCTATAATCATTCTCAACACCCATCCACAGGTCTTTCACAACTCTAACCTTTATTCCATTTCCAATCCTCCATGCCATCCACTGCCATACCAAGAGAAAGGCTTGGACTAATGCCTTCCAAACAATGGATCCTTTTGAGGACTTCCTCAGAAGTCTGAACCAATAACATGTCATGCATATCTTTGTATTTCATAGCGCTTCTCCACATAGAGTTATTGTGAATAATCCTCCATAAAATATGACCTCTAAAAGACTGTACAAAAAGAAAAAAAAAATGATTCTCCATCCTCCAATATTTTTGGGATTTTCCACACAACTCAATTTTACTAATGGAATGCCTCCCATCATGTGTTCTATAGATCAAAAAAATTTAAGACTAATATTTTTTTTTATTTTCATGACGATTCCCTCTTGCAGTGTTGCAATCGACACTTAATACACTTAGATACTCTCCAACACTAACTTTAGAAAAACTAATCCCCCCCCCCTCAAGAGTAACTTGTTAACCCATATTGTTATCCGAGCTTCAACTTTCTTATATATCCACATACAATATACAAATTTGTAATTATTTTGTTTCAAAAGAAACCCAAGGTACTTGAATCCTATTTCTAGCATCCTACCTTGGGAAATGAAGGAGCTCTCCAATTTGCTTCTTAAGACTGCCAAACAAGAAATGGGAATTTAAACAATATTTATCAAATTTTATCTCCATACCTGTAGCTTTAAAATATAGATTCAACACTTCTTTGAATGTTCAAATGTCCTTCAACATCCCTTGGGTGAAACATAACAGGTCCTCAATAAAGAGGAGGTGAGAAGTATTTTTATGTTTTGTTACCTTGAATCCTTTGAGGTCACATTTTTCCTTTCCATTTTTAACCAACTTTCTCAATGCTTCAACCACTATTAGAAACAAAATTGGGGACAACAAAGAACCTTGTTTTAGTTCACGTGATGCTCAAAAGAATATGGATGGAGCTCCGTTGATGAGCACCATAAAGGAAACTGATTGAACACACCCAATGATCCCATTAACAACTAAAATATCCATACCTATTTTCAACAACGCGAGTGAGAGAAAGTTCCATCTTACTCTATCGTAAGATTTAGACAAGTATAAATTAAGGATTGTTGCTTCATGGTTGTGATGTTTGACTAAGTGAAGTGACTCTTGGGTGATTTCCACAACATCATGAATTTGTCTATGTTGAAGGAAACCAAATTGTTCTTCTGAAATAATCTCCATAACAATAGGCTTATGTATCCTAGGTATAATTTTGGCCACTAACTTGCATATAACATTGCAACATGAAATTGGTCGATGGTCCCCAAAGGTAACAACTTATTTTTTGGGGATGATAGTGATGAAAATGAAACTAAAGGAACCCAATACTTTCCCCCATCTTTGCGATTCCATGAATACCTTTACCAAATCCTCCTTTATTAAATCATAGAAACCAAGAAAAAAACGCATTGCTAACTTGTCAAGCCCTCAACTCTTACCTTTAGCATTTAACTGAGTGTGTCATGAATTTCAGTCTTTGAAACCTCTTCTACCATGGAGTGATTCATTTCTTTTGTAAAATTTGGAGGGAATTTTATGATCACCTCAAGGATTTCCTGAGTTGGGGACCCAACGAGTTACTAAAAGAGAGATTTGAAATAGAGCACCCCCTCTTCAAATTTTTCCTTAAAGGAATGATCCACAATATAGTTCAAAGATCTAACTTTATAAATCGTATTCACATTTTTGTGAAAGTTCATGAATTGGTGAAAACATTTAGTGTTATTATTGTCCTCTTTCATTGAATATTCTCACTTTTAAGATTCTAGGTTTTCTCCTCTGTTTCCAAAATCATGTGCCACTTTGATTCATATGAACGTAAATGAGAAGGATGATCAACCAAAAGGGTACCCACTACATTGTCTTCATAAAATTGAACAATCTTTGACTCAAGCTCTTTAGGCTAGGCCTAGGTCCTTTCCTTAATGGTTCAGTGTGGTCTTTCGAAACCAACAGGGGAACATATTACTCATCTCTATAGGAATCATGGGCCACACAACTAACAATGTAGAAGAGTTGTGGGATATTACAAGAGGTCTTCAAATAGCTCTAGAGCTGGGATTTCACAAATTTATTATTCAAGGTGACTCGTAAGTGGTTCTCAACCTCTTCGGGAAAATTCTGAATGCAGCAGATCCAAATTTTTTTTTGCCTTGTTGGAAACTATCTTATGGGATCAGAACAATTGCGGTGCTCATCCGACCCCACCAAGCTCTCATCCCCTCACATGTGAGAAGAAAAGAGAATCAAATTGCAGATGATCTTGCCAATATTGGAACTTCCTTGGAGGGATCGAACCTTCTCTACCAAGCTTCCACCCACCAGATGCATCCCATCCTCTAGAGATGCATGGAAATAGCTCTGGCCATCGAAAGTCCCCCAGATGGGGTGATAGTGCAGAATAGGTGTCACATGGAAAGGAATGGAGACAACCAATGAGGCATCAACCATGTGATAGGAGCATGTCCCTCCCTACCTCCCACACCATGAATTTAAAGCAGCTTCATTGCTACCAGAGTTCCATTAATCATAGTGCACTCTTCTCTGGCCTCCAGTCCATTCGATGGATCCGCCATTAATCTTATCATGTGTGTCCTCTCCTCTCAATGGTCTTTACATCACAAATTTCGCCAACCTCGCGCTCATCTCTATTTGTTTTTGGTTGAGTCCTCCCGTATTTTTCATCCTCCTTTGGTGCTCCTTAGCCTTGTTTTCCTTCTCCCTGTGCTTGCTTTCCTTTGGTCTACTTCATCCATGTCGAGAATATGAGGGAAGTCCAAACATGACTCGACTTGGAAACAAAATTGATCGCGTTTGGAAATTCGACCCCCACCCACCTCTGCACCCTCACACAATTCATCAACCTCCTCGCCAGCCTCTTCAAAGCAGTCCACCCATAGTCTCAATGGTATTCTTCCCCTCTCCTTTCCCTATGCATGCATAATCGAATGGTTCGACCTCTTGGGAAACTCACTAGGCTTCAAACCAAGGCCAATATCATACTTGACCTCCTCTTCACAACCAACCCCAGTCACTCCTCCCAATTATCCTAAGAATTTTGCACCTGAGCCTTTGCCAGTGCATTTTCCACTAGTCCAATGTCTGAGTGAAGGTTTCCTTGGTAGCCATGGACAACATCAGGAGCAACCCCACTGTTTCTTAGACTGTGCCACCTGTGCAAAGGTATAAGACAACCTTGCAATTCTACAATTCCTGGTGTTTGAAGTGCGTAAAGAAGTGGACAACCTATGTTTTTGTTTGGAGGTCTTGGACGGGAAGAGGACACAAATACTAACAATACTTCCATCTTTTCATGGATCGTTTCACCCCTCAGAGGCGAAACCCAATGCATTAGGGGATGAACAATCGATACTGGTCCCATCTCCAGACAAGTCTTCGGTGGAGGATGCAACACCAGACTCGGCTCCAACACTCAAGGCCAGCTCCTTGGACGCGGTGCCACGTTACAAGCCGAGAACTTGAGTAGCATAGGTGTCAGCCTGCATGGCCTGCAGGTTGTTTTGATTACATTTTGTCATTTGTCACTTTTAGTTATAATTTGTTTGTTTGTGTTACGTCAGTATTAGAGGATATAGTACTCTGAGTGAATCGGTTTCCCTCACGGGGTGATTCTACTCCAAGTGTTAGATGTTGTCTTAGGACTATTTTTTTTGTTACAATGGTTATGGACTTGGGAGGGTGGCTGAATTGGTTTCCCCACAAGGAAATTCAGTAATTACCTTATGAGATAAACTATTGCTGCTGTAATTTTTTATTTTGAAAGAATTTTTATGGAAACTTACAAAAAAACAAATGTGATGCATTAAATCAAGATTTCCCAAATATAGTATATGTATTCATTTAAAAATAAAGTGTAAAACCCCTTGCCAATTTGTATGGTTAATATGATTCATTATTTAATATTTAATAATATTAAAGTATGGTATATATAATGGAACACTACTCAAATTATTTATTTTATACAATTAATATAATCCATTATTTGAAGAGTTCAAAAACCTTTTACTATTTTATATTTTAAATATGATTTATTTATAAGGGGTGGCACGTGTGCGTGGGAGTCTTTGCAGTCTCATAGTAAGTCCACTTTCTTCTTATGCTTGTGGTTTGGGAAATGTTTCAAATATGTTTTTTAGGGCTTATTCTCTTTGGGAAGGTGTAAAAATAGAGAGAGAAAGGAGGATTTATGATATTGCTATCCTTGGTGATTAAATGATGCTGACTCAAGCTATTATGAAGAGATCCGTTGTCGGAAATATTGTCTTTAATGGAATCATGTGTCAATCCCTTGATCTTCTTGATAAGTTTGAGCAGGTCTCCATATTCCACATTAGACACGAACATAACTCTTGTGCCAATTACTTATATAATGTTGGGTCTAGGATCAACAAGGGAGAATTTTTGAAATGGCATAAGGCGCGTTCTTCCCATTTCATAATTTCAATTCCTATGGATTTAATGATGTTGGAAAAGTGGCATGGTGCAGGCTTGGGAAGTTGGGTGCCCAGGTGGCTCACACATATGAACATTAAAGGATTTGACTTTAGTGTTCACTGTAATCTATGCAAAGGGAGTTTCATATAGAAGATGGATTTTGCAATGAATGTCATTTATTCTTCAGGAGGTTTGGCTATATAATGATCTGCTCTGTGGTGTTTTTCGTGGATTCCTCTGGTTATTTGTTGTTATTAGAGCACTTTCATCTACATAAATTTTGGGAATTTATTTGTTGTACCGTCAACATATTGAAATCATAAATATATGTCGTTTGGCAGGTAAAACTGCAGGTGGCGAATACTACACCTAAGAAACAAAGAGAATTTCATGGGTTACTTGAAGAAAATGTTTCACCTTATTGAAAATGTATTAAACCCTTATTGGTACCCCTTAAATAAGTACAACATCAGAAGGAATATGTACACCACCATCACTCCCACATAGGGAGTCCCCTAGGTCTCTTGAAACCAACTATAGATCAGTCTATTAGTCTCCTAACTTCTATAGTGGCATTGATAACAACACTCAGGAGTACTACTCTCTAGTACTTGGGTAATCAGGTAGTATGGATAAGGGTACGGTTGATCCTCCATAGTTGGTTCCCTGAGATATTTGGAAGAGCACTATTCTTCAACCCTGCATGTTTATAAGAGATATACAACACACGAAAAATCCTTGTCGATAGGAACCCTGCAAACCCTAATTGTGGGGAAAGGAATAGAATAAAACAACAATAGTAAGGCACTTTTGTCGTTCAATCATGCTTCCTACATTCTGGTTGCAAAATTCCTATAGCATTTTCCATGTTAACAATTTGGACATTTTTTCACTACAATATTCTCCAGGCTTGAGTATATAGTGGTTCCTCCGGCACCCTTATTTGATACCTATCCCATTGGATTCCCATATTCTCCCTATTATCGATGGTAACTATCACTTGCAAGCATTTTTTTTTCCATGGACCCAAACACCCTTCCCAACACCCTTATTTTCCACCGATCCATTGACTTCCTCTCTTTTCCCAGTCCACTGTTATGCCCTTCATCTGTAACCCTTTTTTCTGTGAAGACCCACCTACCCATTTTTTTCCTCTACAATAATTCTCTCTCCCACAACCAAGAAATCAATACTTTGATTTATGAGAACACAAAACAAAAGGAGGAAATCAACTCCATTACTACCAAACTTGGCTCCCTCAATTCATGCATTGAGACCCTCAAGGGCCAACATATCTCCCTCAAGGACCAATATTCCACCATCAATGACACACCTCACAAATTGTTGATTCCATCTCTAAACCTTACCTCGAAAGAAACCTTCCAATCATGAAGACGTTGACTCTTCCAAATACCAAGACTTTCTTTCAATCACCCTCAACATGAAATGTCTTCCCAGATTCGAGGCAAAAAAATTTAATGGCTTCATTCCCAATGGATGGGTCACTCAAATGGAACATTATTTCTCATTGCATGGAATCACTTATGAGTTGGAAAAACTTCGTTACAGTGTCCTCTATTTGGATCCCAAATTTTTTCATTGGTGATAACAATGTAAACATTCACGCCAAGGGTATGCTTCTTGGACACATATTATGACCAATATTTAATAATTCTATGACACCGATACAAACTATTTTGGTGGTTTGACCAAGTTGAAATAGTCTGGTGCAATGGAAGGATTTATTACCTCCCTTGCGGACTTGTATTTCAGAATAGAGGGCATGTTAGGTGCCTTCTTGAGGGAATTCTTTGTCAATGGCCTAAAGGATGAAATCCAAGCTTAGGTCATAATGGATTTCTACTAGACTTGCTTCGAAACTAATAAACGTTCCAAGGAAGCACAATAGGTTGTCTCTTCTTGGCACTAAAAATTCTCTTTTATTCCTCATCGTAGACCTCCCAATATTGCCCCTCATACCACTCCTCTAAAGATCCTAAAATTAACAGAATAATAAATGCATGAACGTCAATGTAACAACCCCAACGTTACAACTACAAGCGAAGCAGAAGGTGATTTTTTTTGGGGGGGGTTAAAGGCGAGTTGGAGACGATGATAATCGCTTAACCACACTACTGACGATGAACACAAGAATGCAGTCCAGGCAATCAATAACTAAGACTCCACACCCTGACATAAGGGCTACTAGGATAACATTTGTAGAACAAAAAGGAGAAAAGACTACCCGCCTGACGCAAACATGATCACACCTACAAGCCAAGGGACAACATCCCCATCCTCACACAATGAATCTAATGAATGAGACTAGAACCTCAAGGCGTACTAACCTAACCCCTAAAGGCATTCAACCCATGCGCCGAAGAAACTTACAACACTCAACGACACTCGTACGAAAGGCACCAACTCTGACCAAGTTATCATTTTTCGCTATCCAATAGGGCACGCCCTGATCCACTCATCTAGAATCATGTCGTCCCCAGATGATAGATGTGTCAATAACCGGGGTGCAACCCATCCCAACGGGACCAAGGATTCAAGAAAATCCAGCGTGCAAAAATGAGAAACAAAAGACACGAAGACTACGCCCACACCCAAAGCATCCGTTCACCGCGACTTAAGAAAACATTACTCAAAGAATAAAAATGCAAATGTTACGTGACTTCGCCAACACCCCATTCATTCATCAAGTCTAAACTTGTCCAATTCACCATTTAATTAACATTACTTAAAATCTAACTAGCATACCTAAATTATAAAATAGCCATTTAGTTGACAATCAAATAGACATTAAATACAACCAATTTAGTAAGTCTAACTACCATTGTCCATCATTACCATCTAATTGGTAAATCTAATTTAATTAATATTTGAACCATAAACTACAATTAACATCTAAACTAACATTAATGCAAATCAATGGAGCAAGTCTAAATTAAAAAAAAAGGGTCATCAATGTACCATCTAAAGTGACCTTAAATGCAAATCAAGTCAATACTAAAATTGTAATTATAATTACATTCTAATCTAACTGTTTAATTATTAAGAAAACTAGATTTACAAGTCTAGTCTGAGTGAAACTAGGCTGTCTACTCATTAAATATTGTCTAATCATATTAAAGGCTGCTCTATCCAACTAACGTTTTCAATAAAAATAATGACATCCCTTCCAAGTAAAACTGACAAATTATAAAAATATTTTTATTTCTATACTATCTCCCAAGGAAAATTTTGGCTATGCCAAGGGCATACGGTAGTGGACTTATCATAGGCATTGGTCCAAGTCTAAAATTCACATCGCAGAATATATATCATATAGGTTGGATAAAACATTACACCATTAATACTCAAAACACAGTCAGACAATAATCTATGTCAGTAATTAAAAGGTCGCTGCCTTGCAACCTATAACAACACTGTCAGATAAAATAAAAACGTTGTCAAGAGAAGGTAGATATAACTGCACTGCCATCAATAAAACCATAACTACCAGCAGTTGTAGTCGGATTTCCAAATAAGGAGGATGTGGTACCTTATTCACCACAATAGGAATATAAGATCGTTGTTCTACATAGTCGAATGCACAGGTATGTTGAACGGTCTAGGGAAAAAATCGTGGGCAAGGGATGCAGTTTTCACAGTAGTTATATTGTTACAATCGTCGGGGTAAGGTGTCACAACAATTAAGTAGTTTACGATTTGCAGAGGTAAAGGTATATACAACAATTACATAGTTTACAATCGCAGAGGTAATGGTATATACAACAATTACATAGTTTACAAATCGTAGAGCTAAAGGTATATACAATGATTACGTAGTTAGGGATTGAGATCCTTAACAAAATTTAATCATCATTTTCTAAATACCACAAAAGAGATTAAAGAGAACCCACTCTCTTTTAAATTGAATTAACATGGACTGGCTACAACTAATGATAAGCTCTATAATTAAGTCTATTCTCCTTCAAAACTTTATAATGGCCAAATCGCAGGCAACCAAAAAAAATAATATCAGGGATACATTCACCCTCTAGGTAGTATTGCTAAGAAAAAAAAATGCAGACCAAGGCACAAACGCAAAAAAATGTTCTGTTTTCAGTCAAGGGCCTTCTAGCGCTCGAAGGGAACAGTCCAGCAATGAATTTCAGAATAAAATTGAACACACAACAATTCGTTTAATAAAATGAGAAACACAACAATCTCTTAAAGGGACAATTCTTCCACAACACTGAGTCACTCGGTAAGACATAAGCCACCATAGAGGCATTCACATTAGTCACAGCGATTATACNCTCCAGGCTTGAGTATATAGTGGTTCCTCCGGCACCCTTATTTGATACCTATCCCATTGGATTCCCATATTCTCCCTATTATCGATGGTAACTATCACTTGCAAGCATTTTTTTTCCATGGACCCAAACACCCTTCCCAACACCCTTATTTTCCACCTATCCATTGACTTCCTCTCTTTTCCCAGTCCACTGTTATGCCCTTCATCTGTAACCCTTTTTTCTGTGATGAACCACCTACCCATTTTTTTCCTCTACAATAATGCTCTCTCCCACAACCAGGAAATCAATACTTTGATTTATGAGAACACAAAACAAAAGGAGGAATTCAACTCCATTACTACCAAACTTGGCTCCCTCAATTCATCCATTGAGACCCTCAAGGGCCAACATATCTCCCTCAAGGACCAATATTCCACCATCAATGACACACCTCACAAATTGTTGATTCCATCTCTAAACCTTACCTCCTCGAAAGAAACCTTCCAATCATGAAGACGTTGACTCTTCCAAATACCAAGACTTTCTTTCAATCACCCTCAACATGAAATGTCTTCCCAGATTTGAGGCGAAAAAATTTAATGGCTTCATTCCCAATGGATGGGTCACTCAAATGGAACATTATTTCTCATTGCATGGAATCACTTATGAGTTGGAAAAACTTCGTTACACTGTCCTCTATTTGGATCCAAAATGTTTTCATTGGTGATAACAATGTAAACATTCACGCCAAGGGTATGCTTCTTGGACACATATTATGACCAATATTTAATAATTCTATGACACCGATACAAACCATTTTGGCGTTTTGACCAAGTTGAAATAGTCTGGTGCAATGGAAGGATTTATTACCTCCCTTGCGGACTTGTATTTCAGAATAGAGGGCATGTTAGGTGCCTTCTTGAGGGAATTCTTTGTCAATGGCCTAAAGGATGAAATCCAAGCTTAGGTCATAATGGATTTCTGCTAGACTTTCTTCGAAACTAATAAACATTCCAAGGAAGCACAATAGGTTGTCTCTTCTTGGAACTAAAAATTCTCTTTTATTCCTCATCGTAGACATCCCAATATTGCCCCTCATACCACTCCTCTAAAGATCCTAAAATTAACAGAAGCATAAATGCATGAACGTCAATGTAACAACCCCAACGTTACGACTACAAGCGAAGCAGAAGGTGATTTTTTTTGGGGAGGGTTAAAGGCTAGTTGGAGACGACGATAATCGCTTAACCACACTACTGATGATGAACGCAAGAACACAGTCCAGGCAATCAATAACTAAGACTCCACACCCTGACATAAGGGCTACTAGGCTAACATTTGTAGAACAAAAAGGAGAAAAGACTACCCGCCTGATGCAAACACGATCATGCCTACAAGCCAAGGGACATCATCCCCATCCTCACACAATGAATCTGATGAATGAGACTAGAACCTCAAGGTGTGCTAACCTAACCCATAAAGGAATTCAACCCATGTGCCGAAGAAACTTACAACACTCGACGACACTCGCACGAAAGGCACCAACTCTGACCAAGTTATCATTTTTCGCTATCCAATAGGGCACGCCCTGATCCCCTCATCCAGAATCATGTCCTCCCCAGATGATAGACGTGTCAATAACCGGGGTGCAACCCATCCCAACGGGACCAAGGATTCAAGAAAATCCAGTGTGCCAAAATGAGAAACAAAAGACACGAAGACTACGCCCACACCCCAAGCATCCGGTCACCGCGACTTGAGAAAACATTACTCAAAGAATAAAAATGCAACTGTTACGTGACTTCGCCAACACCCCATTCATTCATCAAGTCTAAACTTGTCCAATTTACCATTTAATTAACATTACTTAAAATCTAACTAGCATACCTAAATTATAAAATAGCCATTTAGTTGACAATCAAATAGACATTAAATACAACCAATTTAGTAAGTCTAACTACCATTGTCCATCATTACCATCTAATTGGTAAATCTAATTTAATTAATATTTGAACCATAAACTACAATTAACATCTAAACTAACATTAATGCAAATCAATGGAGCAAGTCTAAATTAAAAAAAAAGGGTCATCAATGTACCATCTAAAGTGACCTTAAATGCAAATCAAGTCAATACTAAAATTGTAATTATAATTACATTCTAATCTAACTGTTTAATTATTAAGAAAACTAGATTTACAAGTCTAGTCTGAGTGAAACTAGGCTGTCTACTCATTAAATATTGTCTAATCATATTAAAGGCTGCTCTATCCAACTAACGTTTTCAATAAAAATAATGACATCCCTTCCAAGTAAAACTGACAAATTATAAAAATATTTTTATTTCTATACTATCTCCCAAGGAAAATTTTGGCTATGCCAAGGGCATACGGTAGTGGACTTATCATAGGCATTGGTCCAAGTCTAAAATTCACATCGCAGAATATATATCATATAGGTTGGATAAAACATTACACCATTAATACTCAAAACACAGTCAGACAATAATCTATGTCAGTAATTAAAAGGTCGCTGCCTTGCAACCTATAACAACACTGTCAGATAAAATAAAAACGTTGTCAAGAGAAGGTAGATATAACTGCACTGCCATCAATAAAACCATAACTACCAGCAGTTGTAGTCGGATTTCCAAATAAGGAGGATGTGGTACCTTATTCACCACAATAGGAATATAAGATCGTTGTTCTACATAGTCGAATGCACAGGTATGTTGAACGGTCTAGGGAAAAAATCGTGGGCAAGGGATGCAGTTTTCACAGTAGTTATATTGTTACAATCGTCGGGGTAAGGTGTCACAACAATTAAGTAGTTTACGATTTGCAGAGGTAAAGGTATATACAACAATTACATAGTTTACAATCGCAGAGGTAATGGTATATACAACAATTACATAGTTTACAAATCGTAGAGCTAAAGGTATATACAATGATTACGTAGTTAGGGATTGAGATCCTTAACAAAATTTAATCATCATTTTCTAAATACCACAAAAGAGATTAAAGAGAACCCACTCTCTTTTAAATTGAATTAACATGGACTGGCTACAACTAATGATAAGCTCTATAATTAAGTCTATTCTCCTTCAAAACTTTATAATGGCCAAATCGCAGGCAACCAAAAAAAATAATATCAGGGATACATTCACCCTCTAGGTAGTATTGCTAAGAAAAAAAAATGCAGACCAAGGCACAAACGCAAAAAAATGTTCTGTTTTCAGTCAAGGGCCTTCTAGCGCTCGAAGGGAACAGTCCAGCAATGAATTTCAGAATAAAATTGAACACACAACAATTCGTTTAATAAAATGAGAAACACAACAATCTCTTAAAGGGACAATTCTTCCACAACACTGAGTCACTCGGTAAGACATAAGCCACCATAGAGGCATTCACATTAGTCACAGCGATTATACTAGGGCATAAGTATTTTGTAAGAGAAGAGAAATCATCCCAATAATTGAAAAAATGACCATTCCAAGAAAACGCAGAAGTCGATCATATAAAAAAAAACGTAGAGATCAAGTCAACAACGTAGAGGTCATGTCAATCACAAGAGGGCACAATGAAATCAATCAGCCAAGGAAAAATATGGAGGTAGACGGCTTGACAATATCTTCCTTCACTCATCATCCATGCACCAAAAAGCAGAGCGTTGAGATCCATAGGTCTATTAATGCTGAAGTGACGACCATAGATCAGGCTTCTGGCCGACTGCTCAAGAGAGGATTGATGAGCTAGGGATGAAAGGAAAAAGAAACCACAACCTTCACAAATCAATACAACACACGACAGTCAAGACATGCCAGGAAATGAAGGCCATGGGAGTCAATCAATCATTAAGCTAGGCCAAGAAAAATTTCAGTCATCAATCTAGACAATCAGTTCACTTACCCAATTAAACATGCATATCCAAGAATAAATCCTACAACAATCTACCATAAAAAAAGGAAGAGAGCATACCATTGCCTCATCGCCTGCTCTGAGTGGATGTCTCGCACTCTCTATGCAACTCCCACTTTTCGATCAATGAGACTTCACTAGTACCTCCCAGCCAATGCTAGGGGTACTCTTCTTCCCCCTTAGCCCCCTGAGCTGCAAAGGGGCCACACACACTAACCAGAGAATCAACTAGCTCTCAAATCACCTCACAAGGCTGAGCTACCACTCCTCACCGAGCTGGGTATCCCAACTCCCACAAGCTAACTCAGTCAAGTAGAGATTTTTGTAGTGTAATGTTACGCAAAGAAAAAAATATTCTTCATCCTTCTCCTCCGTACATTATATATAGTTTTGAAGTCCCTTACTTTCCTAAAATATCATTTAATTAAGTTTTTAAAAATTAAATCCTAAAAATTCCTCCCCGTACAGGTGTCACACATCCCCTTCATTCCTCCACAAATTAATTTCTTTAATTAATTAATTTTCCTTATTTCCCTCACCCACCTATAGTCACTCCTAGAATCACTCCTAGGTGTCCCCAAATTCTCTTATAGGTTTTAATGACTTTCACCATTATCAATTTGCTAGTTCGGTTTTAAATTAGAAAGTTCTTAATGGTAGATACCTTACTAAGTTTGAGTTTCTTCTTTTTCCTTTGGGTTTCCCTTTTCTTCTTATGTTTCCCTCTTTTCCTAGTTTCCTAAATATTTCAGATTTCCCTCTTTCCCCTTTTCATTTAGGACTCAAATTGGTAGGTGTAGAAATTAACCCCCTTTTTCCTTTTTCCCTTTTTAGTTAATAATTTTAAGTTATCATAAATAATAAAACAATTATTTCCATTTTTTTAAAATTTTACCCTAACATATTTTTATGAATCATTTAAATTGCTTACCCCCTTATTGTTACAAGATTTAATGAAGAGTATAATTATTATTTATGTTTTTTTTTTTTTTTTTAAATAGATAGATAAAATTTTACCACTAGCATAATTTAGACTTAGACCTTAAATTTTTGTGTTGGGCGACATTTTATTAGGGATGTTTTTTTTTTAAATTCTTAACACATGATTCATCCTAAGGCCATCTAGGTTCATTCATTTATCATCAAAAATGTGACATGCCCTTTAGGACACACTAGGTGCTCAAAGGGTGCCACTCACCTTACTCTATTTCCCTTGCATGACGTGCCCTTCAGGATGCACTATGTGCTCCAAGGGTGCCACTCGCCTCTTTCCATTTTTCTTGTGTAACATTCCCTTCAGGACGGACCATGTGCTCCAAGGGTACCGACTGACTTGGTAGACATCAAAAACCCCTGGAGTCAATACTTCACTAGGTGAACTTGTTGGAGACTAAGGGCCTCTAAGGAATAAGGCCTCGACCATATTGCTCGTCCCTTAGAATCATCATGATCAATTGTCACAGTCTTCCCTCACGGTATCATGGGTCCTCTCGAACTAGGTAAATGTTAACGTATAGTTCGATCCATGACAGGAGTTCTAATAGGTTGTGGTAGGGTTGTTGTTCACACCTCTCCCTTAACATCTCTGTTAGTCATGCGTGACCCCTTTACTCCACATGTGATTCTGGTCGGTAAGGTATCATCAACTTGCATCATCAACAAATCATGTCAGAATATATCCATATCATATCATCTAATCAGATGCACTAAGATCACAATAAAACAATCAAACACCAAAGGTACACTCCCCGACTCGATCCGGAGTCCAAGGGGTTCCATCGATGCCTCTGCATCCTCGAGGTCCAAAATCTTGCACACTCAGTAAAACCAATTTAATAGCACCTGTCTATGTAAATGTAGTAAAACAACAAGTCATCAACCCATAATGCCTCATAATCAGAATCCAATGTTTTAATAGCATAATAATCCGGATCACTTGCGAGCAAGTGTGCTCAAAGAATAAGTTCGCTCAGTGTGACAAAGAATGATGTTACATACACCCCCTCTTGGTCTAAACTTCGTCCCAAAGTTTCATAGTATAAGTGTCGAATAATGTGTATCACAGTAACATAATTCTATCTATCAAAAAAAATGGAAACGGATGGTGCATATCATATGCATCCTCCCAGGTCACCGAGTGCGAACAATAGTTGTCCCACTGGACCTTGACCTAATCTACTATTCAACATCATAGCTATTGAATGCGATGATCCAATATGTAGATCGAATCAGCCATGAGCGCCTCCTCATCCGATACCTACAAGGAACTCATGTCAATAACATGTGTAGGATCACTAATATGATGTCTCAAAACAGATACATGCAAAACATCGTGCATACGCCTCAAAGAATCAGGCAAGGCTAGTCAATAAGCGACAGGCCCCTTTCTCTCCACAATCTTGAAAGGTCCCACAAACCTAGGAGAGAGTTTAGCTCCCTTTCCAAACTGGATCAAACTTTTATGCAGTTTTACCCGCAAGAAGACTTGATCGCCAACCTAGTAACTACGATTGACACGGCGTGCATCGACATAACTCTTCTGTCGATCTTGTGCTTCTTTAATCATTTGTCTTATCATTTTCATTTTCTCTTTCATTTCTTGGATCACTTCTGGTCCCACCAAGACCCTATCCTCAAGCCGATTCCAACTCAAAGGCGTCTGACACGGTCGCCCATAAAGAAACTTGAAAGGTGCCATCTTAATGGTGTTTTGGTAGCTGTTGTTATAAGCGAATTCCACCAGTGCTAAGAATTATTCCCAACTCTTTTGTTGGTCCATCACGTACATACGCAACATGTCCTCCAAGGTTTGGTTCGTTCATTCGGTCTACCCACCAGTCTCTTAGTGATGTGCAATAGTGAAGTTAAGTTGGGTTCCCAAGGCCTCTTGGAAACTCGTCCAAAATCATCCGGTAAACACCGATCCACGATCATATATAATCCTCTTAGGCACGCCATGCCTAAGAGGCAACACCGTAAAGATGCGTGGTCTCTGACTCAAAGCATCTGCCACTCGATTCACTGTTCCTTTTATGTAAGTAATCTCAAAGTCTTACACGCTAAGCAATTTTGACCAACATCGTTGTCGCGCTTTCATGTCACTTTGTGTAAAGATGTGTTGTAGTCCATAGTGGTCAGTATTTAGTTCAAATTTTCATCCAACAAGGTAGTGTCTCCAAAAATTCAAGGCATATACGATGGCTAACAACTCCAAATCATGCGTCGCATAGTTCTCCTCATGCCTTCTCAGTTTTCTCGATATGTAAGAGATCACTCATCCGTTTTGCATCAAGACTCCGCCTAATCCTTCCTTGGATGCGTCAGTGCATACGAAGAAGTCTGCGTCCATGTCAGGGACCTTTAGTCTTGGTGCTGTTGTCAACAACTCCATGAGCCTACGAAATGCTTCCGGGCATTTCTCGGTCCAAACAAACTTCTTATTTTTCTTCTGCAATTCCGTGATTGGATTTGCTATCTTCAAAAATCCCTCAATGGACCATCGATAGTATCCTGCTAAACCCATGAAGCTATGCACTTCTAGTACATTCATCAGCATAGGCCATTCCATAATAGCCTTGACCTTGGCTGGATCCACAACGATGCCTTCATCGAAGATGACATGCCCTAAGTAGTGAATCTTCGATTGATAAAACAAGAATTTGGACAACTTCCCATACAATTTGTGTTCTTGAAAACACTGAAGTACCAAGCGTATGTGCTCATCATGGTCCTCCATCATCTGATAGTAAATCAAAATATCATCAATGAATACTTGGATGAACTTGTCCAAGTACTCGTGGAACACCCCATTCATCAAACTCATAAATACCCCTGAGGTGTTTGTTAGTCCAAATGGTAAAACAATAAAATTGTAATGTACAAACCTCGTCTTAAAGGCGGTCTTAGGGACATCATCCTCCTTTATATGTAACTGGTGATACCCTGATCGCAAATCAATCTTTGAGAACATCGTCACACCCTTCATCTGTTAGATTAAATCATCAATCCTTGACAATGGATACTGATTCTTGATCGTGGCCTTTTTCAATTGATTATAGTCAATGCACAACCTCCACAACCCATCCTTCTCTCGTATGAAAATAACAGACGCACCCCATAATGACACACTTGGATGTATCAGTCCTAGGTCCAACAATTCCTTCAGTTGCATTCTCAACTCTTGAAACTCTGGGGTCAACATCTGATAAGGCGTTCTGGTTATCAGTTCATTTCCTGGTTTTAGGTCTATAGTAAAATCCAATTCCCTCTCCGGTGGAATCCTAGGTAACTCCTCCAGAAAGACGTCTGCAAACTCTCTCACCACGGGAAGGTGATCTAAACCTTCTTCTATTCCCTTCTCGTTTAGTGCAAGGATCGCATAAAGCTTACATCCCTTGCACATGCTCTTCCGAAGTTGTAAGGAAGAGATGAACCTCTGGGAAACTCCCTAGTTCTGGCCTACAATCACACGTCTTTGTACCTCATCATCAACCAAGCTCAACCGTTTTGTCTTGCAGTTGAGTATCACCTCATGCGATTCCAACCAGTCCATACCGATCATGACATCATAAGGTCCTAAGATTGTGATGTACAGGTTGGCCCTGGTGACAAAATCTCCTAGGTTAAGGATACAACCCATAACCTTTCCTCTAACTTTTTGTTTGGCTCTCGAGGCCGTCTCTACGAAGCTAAACTCATCTTGTTAGACTACCTTTATCTTAATCCTTTTTAGCGCTGCACCAGAAATGAAACTCTCGTTAGCACTAGGATCTATCAAAATAATAAGGGTCTGGACAACGATGGTACCTGTCGTATCAAGCATAGTCGACTGATGCTCTGCCTGGCGGTTATTAACCACTTCATGAATCCGATGGTCTTTTCCCATATCTCCCATGGTAGTGGGTCTAGCTGATCCAGACACTCTAGCCCTCTCCACAGGGTAGTCACGTTGGTAGTGTGTCTCCCCACACGTCGAACACCCCTTATTTGGCCCAGTAGTCCTGGTACCCGAAGTAGAATATGACATCCCACCAACCTAGAATCCTAGTCTGTTCGACTGAATGGGCCTAAACTGTTATTGTTGTGGTCGACTCTGCTGCTAATGCTGTGGTCCCCGATAAGGTGTTCATTGTTGCGACATTAGTCGCTGAGGTGTAGTGAAAGTGGGTCCCCTCTAGAAGCCACGATACCCTCGCGTATGTCTGGCTGGTGTCTGATGCTGCTGTGCACTAGATGAAACCTGCTCTGCTGGTCTTGCTGCAGTCCTAGTCTGACCCCCATTGATAAGCTCCTCCTTTTCTATGAGGGCCTTCTAGATGACATCATGCAAGGTTTGAGGCATCAAAATCCTAACCTTTGCACGTATGCTATCATTAAGGCCGAACACGAACCTGTTGACCTTAAGTTTCTCAGTGTTAAGATGGAGAGCATACCAGAGAAACTCCATAAAACGAGCCTTGTACTCGGGCACCATACGACCACCCTATCTTAAGGCATTGAACTAGTTGAGCTGACTCTCAATGAATTCCTCTGATAGGTATCTCTCTCGGAACCTTTCCTTGAGAAGTTCCCATGATACGTCTTCGACGACCATGTTGATCTGTGGTAGGAGCGTCTTCCACCATAGAAGAGCGCTTCATTTTAGTTGGAAGACCGCCATGCAGACCTTTATGTTGGAGGTATAATCGCGAAGTGGAAATCACATCGTAATATTCTACAACCATCCCTTGGCATCTGCATCGTCCAGGGAACCAAAGAACTCGAGAAATTTTACCTTCTCGAGCTCCCGGTGAATGCTACTAGTACTAACCGGAGCTCGCGGTGGACCCTCAGGGGGTGTTGACACTCTGGCCTCATGTCTATGCAAATGGCTGATTAGTGCCTCAGACATGTGCTGAAAAGATCTCATCATTCCGACCACAACACCAACTGCTATCTTCTCCTTCCCGACAACCTATTAATCTCCCTGGGGGTTACACCCCTCAGGTGTGGATGCTACTGGAGGCGTCGCGTCTCCTCCCCTAACACCCCTTCATCTGCCTCCACGACATTCTCTAACCATGATTACTTGCATGCATACAAGTCAGCTCAATTAGCAACATTATAATCATATCATATCAACGAAATCCGTAGCGATCCCTAGTCACTTGTTGAACCGACTCTGATACCATGTGTAACAGCCCCAATGTTACGACTACAAGCGAAGCATAAGGTATTTTTTTTTTTTTTGGGTTAAAGGCGAGATGGTGATGATGACAATAACTTAACCACACAACTAATGATGAACGTAAAAACTTAACGCAGTCCACACCCTGACATAAGGGCTACTGGGATAACATGTGTAGAACAAAAAGGAGAAAAGACTACCCGCCCGACACAAGCATGATCACGCCTACAAGCCAAGGGACAACATCCCCATCCCGATACAACAACTTTGACGAATGATACTAGAACCTTAAGGCGTGCTAACCTAATGCCTGAAGGCATTCAACCCATGTGCCGAAGAAACTTACAACGCTCGACGACACTCGCACGGAAGGCACCGACTCCGACCAAGTTATCATTCACTACTATCCAATAGGGCATGCCCTGATCCCCTCATCCAGAATCATGTCATCCCCAAATGATAAATGCATCAATACTAGGGGCGCAACCCATCCCAATAAGACCAAGGATTCAAGAAAATCCAGCCTGCTAGAATGCGAAACAAAAGACAAGAAGACTACGCCCACACCCAAAGCATCCGGTCAACGCGACTCAAGATGACGTTACTCAAAGAAGAAAAACACAATTGTTATGTGAATTCCCCAAAACCCCATTCGTTCATCAAGTCTAAACTTATCCAATTTACCATTTAATTAACATTACTTAAAATCTAACTAGCATGCCTAAATTATAAATTAGCCATTTAGTTGACAATCAAATGGACATTAAATACAACCGATTTAGCAAGTCTAACTACCATTGTCCATCATTACCATATAATTGACAAATCTAATTTAATTAATATTGGAACCATAAACTACAATTACCATCTAAACTAACATTAATGCAAATCAATGGAGCAAGTCTGAATTAAAAAAAAAGGGTCATCAATGTACCATCTAAAGTGACCTTAAATGCAAATCAAGTCAATACTAAAATTTTAGTTATAATTACATTCTAATCTAACTATTTAATTATTAAGAAAACTAGATTTACAAGTCTAGTCTGAGTGAAATTAGGCTGTCTACTCATTAAAGATTGTCTAATAATATTAAAGGCTACTCTATCCAACTAACATTTTCAATAAAACTAATGACATCCCTTCCAAGTAAAACTAACAAATTATAAAAATATTTGTATTTCTATACTATCTCCCAAGGACAATTCTGGCTATGCCAAGGGCATACGGTAGTGGACTTATCACAGGCATTGGTCCAAGTCTAAAATTCACATCGCAGAATCTATATCATATAGGTTGGATAAAATGTTACACCATTAATACTCAAAACATGGTCAAACAACAATCTATGTCAGTAATTAAAAGGTCGTTGCCTTGCAACCTATAGCAGTGCTGTCAGATAAAATAAAAACGTTGTTAAGAGAAGGTAGATATAACTGCACTGCCATCAATAAAACCGTAACTACCAATAGCTGTAGTCGGATTTCCAAATAAGGAGGAGGTGGTACCTTAATCACCACAACGGGAATATAAGATCGTTTTTCTACAAAGTCGAATGCACAGGTATGTTGAACGGTCTAGGGAAAAAATTGTGGGTAAGGGATGCAGTTTTCATAATATTTATATGGTTACAATCGTTGGGGTAAGGTGTCACAACAGTTAAGTAGTTTACGATTCACATAGGTAAAGGTATATACAAAAATTACATAGTTTACAATCACAGAGGTAATGGTATATACAACAACTACATAGTTTACAAATCACAGAGCTAAAGGTATATACAATGATTACATAGTTAGGGATCGAGATCCTTAACAAAATTTAATCGTCCTTTTCTAAATACCACAAAACATATTTAAGAGAACCCACTCTCTTTTAAATTGAATTAACATGGACTGGCTACAACCAATGATAAACTCTGGAATTAAGTCTATTCTCTTTCAACACTTTATAATGGCCAAATCACAAGAAACCAAAAAAAATAAATGCACAGGGATGCATTCGCCCTCCAGGTAGTATTGCTAAGAAAAAAAAATGCAGACCAAGGCACAAACGCAGAAAAATGTTCCATTTTTAGTCAAGGGCCTTCCAGTGCTCGAAGGGAATAGTCCAACAGTGAATTTCAGAATAAAATTGAACACACAACAATTCGTTGAATAAAATGAGAAACATAGCAATCTCTTAAAGGGACAATTCTTTGACAACACCGAGTCATAGGGTAAGACATAAGCCACCGTATAGGCATTCACATTAGTCATAGGGATTATACCAGGGAATAAGTATTTTGTAAGCGAAGAGAAATCGTCCCAATAATTGCAGAAATGACCATTCCAAGAAAATGCAGAAGTCGATCATATTAAAAAAAATGTAGAGATCAAGTCAACAATGTAGAGGTCATGTCAATTGCAAGAGGGCGCAATGAAATCAATCAGCTGAGGAAAAATACATAGGTAGACGGCTTGAAAGGATCTTCCTTCGCTCATCATCCACACATAGGAAAGAAGGGCGTTGAGATCCATAGGTCTATTAACGCTGAAGTGACGACCGTAGATTAGGCTCTTGGATGACTTCTCAGGTGAGGACTGATGAGATAGGGACGAAAGGCAAAATCAACCACAACCTTCACAAATCAATACACCATAGGGCGGTCAAGCCATGCTGGGAAACGAAGGCCATGGGAGTCAATCAATCATTGAGCTAGGCTAAGAAAAATTTCAGTCATCAATCTAGACAATTAGTTCACTTACCCAATTAAACATGCAGATCCAAGCATAAATCCTACAACAATATACCATACAAAAATGAAGAGAGCATATCATTGCATGATCGCCTGCTCTGAGTGGACGTCCCACGCACTTCATGCAACTCCCTCTTGCCGACCGACGAGACTTCAACGGTACCTCCCAGCCAATTCTAGGGGTACTCTTCTTCCCCATTATCCCCCCGAGCCATAAAGGGGCCACACACACTAACCAGAGAATCAACTAGCTCCCAACTTGCCTTGCAAGGCCGAGCTACCACTCCTCACCGAGCTGGGTATCCCAACTCCCACAAGCTAAGTCAGTCAAGTAGAGATTTTTGAAACATAACGTTACGAAAACAAAAAGAGATCCTTCATCCTTCTCCTCCCTTCATTACATAGAGTTTTGAAGTCCCTTACTTTCCTAAAATCTCATTTAATAAAGTTTTTAAAAATTAAATCCTAAAAGTTCCTCCCCGTACAAGTGTCACCCATCCCCTTCCTTCCTCCACAAATTAATTAATTTTCCTTATTTCCCTAACCCACCTAGAGTCACTCCTAGAGTCGCTCCTAGGTGTCCCCAAATTCTCTTATAGGTTTTAATGACTTTCCCCATTATCAATTTGCTAGTTCAGTTTTAAATTAGAAAGTTCTTAATGGTAGATACCTTACTAAGTTTGAGTTTCTGCTTTTTCCCTTGGGTTTCCCTTTTCTTCTTATGTTTCCCTCTTTTCCTAGTTTCTTAAATATTTTAGATTTCCCTCATTCCCCTTTTCATTTAAGACTCAAATTGGCATGTGAAGAAATTAACCCCCTTTTTCCTTTTTCCCTTTTTAGTTAATAATTTTAAATTATCATAAATAATAAAACAATTATTTCCATTTTTTTTTAAATTTTACCCTAACAGATTTTTATGAATCATTTAAATTGCTTACCCCCTTATCGTTACAAGATTTAACAAAGAGTATAATAATAATAATAATTATTATTAATATTATTTTTAAATAGATAGATAAAATTTTACCACTAGCATAATTTAGACTTAGACCTTAAATTTTCATGCTCGGCGACATTTTATTAGGGAATTTGTTTTTAAAAAATCTTAACATGTTATTCGTCTTAAGGCCATCTAGGTTCATTCATTTATCATCAACAACGTGATGTGCCCTTCAGGACGTACTAGGTTATCCAAGGGTGCCACTCGCCTTAATCTGTTTCCCTTGCGTGACGTGCCCTTCAGGACGCACTACCTGCTCCAAGGGTGCCACTCGCCTCTTTCCATTTTTTTTTTGTGACGTGCCCTTCAGGATGCACCACATGCTCCAAGGGTGCCACTCGCCTCTTGAGTTACTTGGTAGACATAAAAAACCCCTGGAGTCAATACTCCACCAAGTGAACATGTGGGAGACT
>JZKD02S1848178.1:131055-144681 GCA_000966675.3 Picea glauca | reverse complement strand
TTATATATCCACATCCAATATACAAATTTGTAATTATTGTGTTTCAAAACAAACCTAAGGTAATTGAATCCTATTTCTATCTCCTTCCTTGGGAAATGAAGGAGCTCTCCAATTTTTTGCTTAAGACTCCCAAACAAGAAATAGGAATTTAAACAATATTTATCAAATTTTATCTCCATACCTGTAGCTTTACAATATAGATTCAACACTTATTTGAATGTTCAAATGTCCATCAACATCCCTTGGGTGAAACATAAAAGGTTGTCAATAAAAAGGATGTGAGCATTATTTTTATGTTCTGTTACCTTGACTCCTTTGAGGTCACATTTTTCCTTTCCATTTTTAACCAACTTACTCAATGCTTCAACCACTATAAGAAACAAAAATGGAGACAACAAAGAACATTGTTTGATTCCACGTGATGCTCAAAATAATATAGATGGAGCTCCATTGATGAGCACCATAAAGGAAGTTGACTAAACACACCCAATGATCCCATTAACAGCTAAAATATCCATACCTATTTTCAACAACGCGAGTGAGAGAAAGTTCCATCTTACTCTATCGTAAGCTTTAGACAAGTCCAAATTAATGATTGTCACTTCATGATTGTGATGTTTGACTGAGTGAAGCGATTCTTGGGTGATTTCCACAACATCATTAATTTTTCTATGTTGAAGGAAACCAAATTGTTCTTCGGAAATAATATCCGTTTCCACAACATCATGAATTTGTCTATGTTGAAGGAAACCAAATTGTTCTTTTGAAATAATATCTGTAACAATAGGCTTGTGTCTTCTAGGTATGATTTTGGCTACTAACTTGTAGAACACATTGCAACATGAAATTGGTTGATGGTCCCCAAAGGTAACAACTTTTTCTTTTGGGATGATAGTGATGAAAATGAAACTGAAGGAACCTAATACTTTCCTCAGCTTTGGGATTCCGTGACTACCTTTACCAAATCCTCTATTAAATCATAGAAACCAAGAAAAAAATGCATTGTTAACTTGTCAAGACCTCAACTCTTACCTTTATCATTTAACTAAGTGTTTCATGAACTTCAGTCTTTGAAACCTATTCTACCATGGAGTGATTCATTTATCTTGCAAAAATTGAAGGGAATTTCAACATCACTTCAAGGATTTCCTGAGTTGGGGACCCAACGAGTTACTAAAAAAGAGATTTCAAATAGATCACCCCCTCTTCATCTTTTTCCTTAAAGGAATGATCCATATTATAGTTCAAAGATCTGACTTTGTAAATCATATTCACATTTTTGTGAAAGTTCATGAATTGGTGAAAAGGTTTAGTGTTACATTGTCCTCTTTCATTGAAATTTATCACTTTTAAGATTCTACATTTTTTCCTCCATTTCCGAAATCATGTGCCACTTTGATTCATATGAACGTAAAGGAGCAGGATAAGCAATCGAAAGGGTACCCTATACATTGTCTGCATAAAATTGAACAATCTTTGACTCAAGCTCTTTGGGATAGGCCTAGGTCCTTTCCTTAATGCTTTGGTGTGGTCTTTCGAAACCAACAGGGGAACATATTTATCATCTATACTGGAAGCATGGGCCACAAAACTAACAACGTAGAAGAGCCGTGGGATCTTACAAGAGGTTTGAAAATAGATCTAGAGCAGGGATTTCACAAATTTATTGTGGAAGGCAACTCGTAAGTGGTTCTCAACCTCTTCGGGAAAATTCTGAATGGAGTGGATTCAGAAAAAATCTCGCCTTGTTGCCAACTATCTTATGGGATTAGAAAAATTATGATGCTCATCCGACCCCACCAAGATTTCATATCCTCGCATGTGAGATGAAAAGCGAATCAGATTGCAAATGATCTTGCTAATATTGGAACTTCCTTTGAGGGACTAAACCTTCTCTGTCAAGATTCTACCCACCAGATGCATCCCATCCTCGAGAGATGCACGTAAATGGATTTGGCCATCGACACTCCCCCAGATGGGATGATAGTGCAGAATAGGTGTTGCATGGAAAGGAATGGAGACAACCAACAAGGCATCAACCAAATGATAGGCGCGTGTCCCTCCCTACACCCACACTATGAATTTAAAGCAGCTTCATTTCTACCAGAGCGCCATTAATCCTAGTGCACTCTGCTTTGGCCTCCCATCCATTCGATGGATCGGTCATTACTCTTCTCGTGTGTGTCCTCTTCTCTCAATGGTCTTTACATCATGAATTTCACCAGACTCGCACTCAACTCTATTCGTTTCTGGTCGAGTCGTCTTATATTATGTGCCCTCATCTGGTGCTCCTTGGCCTTCTTCTCCTTCTCCCTATGCCTTCTTTCCTTTTCTCTTCTTCATCCATGACGAGACTATGAGGGAAGTCCAAATTGAAATCAGATTGGCAACAAAATCGACCGCGTTTGGAAATTCGACCCCCACCCACCCCTCCAGCCTCACACAATTCGTCGCCCTCCTCGCTAGCCTCTTCGAAGTATTCCACCCATAGTCTTAGTGGTCTTCCATCCCTCTCCTCGCCCTATGAATGTAGAATAAAATGGTTTGAACTCTTGGGAAACTCACTAGGCTTCAACCCAGGACAAATACCAAACTTGGCCTCCTCTTTGTAACCAACCCCAGCCGCTCTTCCCAATTCTCCTGAGAATTATGCACCTTATCCTTCTCTAGTGCATTTTCCACCAGTCCAATATCTATGTGAAGGTTTCCTTGGCGGCCATGGACAACATCAGGAGAAACCCCACTCTTTCTCAGACTATGCCACCTGTGCAAAGGTATAAGATGACCTTGCAATTATGCAAGTCCTGGTGTTCAAAGTTCGTAAAGAAGTGGATAACCTGTGTTTTCATTTGGAAGTCTTGGACAGGAAGGGGACACAAATACTACAAATGCTTTCAGCTTTGCACAGATCGTGCCACCCCTCAGAAGCGACACAAAATGCATTAGGGGACAAACAACTGATACTGGTCCCAACTCCAGAGAGGTCTTTGGTTGAGGATGCAGCACCAGACTCGTCTCCAACACTCAAGGCCACCTCCTTGGATGCAGTGCCACGTTACAAGCCCACAACTGGATCAGTACAGGTGTCAATCTGCATGGCTTGCTGGCTGTTTTGTTTACATTTTTCCACTTGTCACTTTTAGTTATCATTTGTTATGTTTGTGTTATGTCAGTATTAGAGGATATAGTACTCTGAGTGAATCGATTTCCCTCATGGAGTGATTCTACTCCAGGTGTTAGACGTTGTCTTAGGAATGGTTTTTTTTTGTTACAATGGTTCTGGACTTGGGAGGCTAGCTGAATTGGTTTCCCCACAGAGAAATTCAGTAATTACAGTCCGAGATAAACTATTAGTGCTGTAATTTTTTATTTTGAAAGAACTTTTGTAGAAACTTACTTACAAAAAAAATGTGTTGCATTAATTCAAGATTTCCCAAATATAGTATATGTATTCATTTAAAAATAAAATGTAAAACCCCTTGCCAATTTGTATCGTTAATATGATTCATTATTTAATATTTAATAATATTAAASTATGGTATATATAATGKAACACTACTCAAATCATTTATTTTATATAATTAATATAATCCATTATTTGAAGAGCTCAAAAACCTTTTACTATTTTATATTKTAAATATGATYTATTTATAAGGGRTGGCAYGTGTGCGTGGGAGTCTTTGCAGTCTCAYAGTAAAWMCACTTTCTTCTTATGCTTGTGGTTTGGGAAATGTTTCAAATAACTTTTBGGGGGMTTATTCTCTTTGGGAAGGTGTAAAAATAGHGAGAGAAAGGAGGRTTYYBGAGATTGCTATCCTTGGTGATTAAATGATGGTGGMTTAGGATRTTATCAAGATATCYRTTGTCARAAATATTGTCTTTAATKGAATCABKTGTCAATCCCTTGATSTTKTTGATAAGTTTGAGCAGGTCTCCAYATTCCACATTAGACGCGAACATAAATMTTGTGACAATTACTTAGCTAATGTTGGGTCTAGGMTCAACAAGAGAGAATTTGTTTAAATGGAATATGGCGYGTTCTTCCCATTTCATAATTTCAATTCCTCTGGATTTAATGATGTTGGAAAAGTGGCATGGTGCARGTTTGGGAAGTTGGGTGCCCAGGTGGCTCATACATATGAACATGAAAGGATTTTACTTTAGTGTTCACTCCAATCTGTGCGAATGGAGTTTCATATACAAGATAGATTTTGCAATGAATGTCATTTATTCTTCAGGAGGTTTGTCTATACAATGCTCTGCTTTGTGGTGTTTTTCATGGATTCTTCTGGTTATTTGTTTTTATTAGAGCACTTTCATCTACATAAATTTTGGGAAATTATTTTCAGGGTAGAGATATGTACCATCGACATATTGAAATCATAAAGATGTCGTTCAGCGGGTAAAACTGCAGGTGGCGAATACTACACCCAAGAACCAAAGAGAATTTCATGGGTTACTTGAAGCAAATGTTTCACCTTATTGAAAATCTATTTAACCCTTATTGATACCCCTTAAAGAAGTACAACATCAGAAAGAATATGTATATCACCATCACTCCCACATACTGTCAGGTATATAGGGAGTCCCTTAGGTCTCTTGAAACCAACTATAAATCAGTCTATTAGTCTCCTAACTTCTATAGTGGCATTGATAACAACACTCGGGAATACTACGCTGTAGTACTTGGGTAATCGGGTAGTATGGATAAGAGTATGGATGATCCTCCTTAGATGGTGCCCATAGATATTAGGAGGAGCACTATTCTTCAACCCTGCATGTTTATCAGAGAGATACAACACAAGAAAAACCCTTGTCGATAGGAACCTTGAAAACCCTAATTGTGGTGGAAAGGAATAGAATAAAACAACAATAGTAAGACACTTTTGTCGTGCAATCAGGCTTCCTACATCCTGGTTGCAAAATTCCTATAGAATTTTCCATGTTAACAATTTGGGCATTTTGTCACTACAATATTCTTCAGGCTTGAGTATATAGTGGTTCCTTCGACACCCTTATTTGATACCTATCCCATTGGATTCCCATATTCTCCCTAATCTTGATGGTACCTATCACTTGCCAGAATTTTTTTTTCCATGGACCCAACCACCCTTCCCAACACAATTATTTTCCACCTATCCATTGGCTTCCTCTCTTTCCCCCGTCCACTTTTATACCCTTCATCTGTAACCCTTTTGCCGGTGAAGACCCACCTACCCATTTTTTTCCTCTACAATAATTCTCTCTCCCACAATTAGGAAATCAATTCTTTGATTTATGAGAACAAGAAACACAAGGAGGACATCAAATCCATTGCCACCAAACTTGGCTCCCTCAATTCGTCGGTTGAGACCCTGAAGGGACAATATAGCTCCCTCAAGGACCAATATTCCACCATCAATGACACACCTCACAAATTGTTGATTCAATATCTAAACCCTACCTCCTCAAAATAAACCTTCCAATCATGAAGACGTCGACTCTTCCAAATACCAAGCCTTTCTTTCCAATCACCCTCAACATGAAATGTCTTCCCATATTCAAGGCAAAAAATTTAATGGCCTCATTCCCAATGGATGGGTCACTCAAATGGAACATTATTTCTCATTACATGGAATCACTTATGAGTTGGCCAAACTTCATTACAGTGTCCTCTATTTGGATCCCAAATGTTGGCATTGGTGATAACAACGTAAGCATTCACACTAAGGGTATGTTTCTTGGACACATATTATGGCCAATATTTAAGAATTCTATGACACTGATACAAACCATTTTAGCGGTTTGACCAAGTCGAAATAGTCTAGTGCAATGGAAGGATTTATTACCTCCCTTGGGGAATTGTATTTCAGAACAGAGGGCATGTTAGGTGCCTTCTTGAGGGAATTATTTTTCAATGGCCTAAAGGATGAAATACAATCTTCGGTCATAATGGATTTATGCTAGACTTGCTTTGAAACTAATAAACATTCCAAGGAAGCACAATAGATTGTTTCTTCTTGGCACTAAAAATCCTCTTTTATTCCTCATCGTAGACCTCCCAATCTTGCCCCTCATACCACTCCTTTAAAGATCCTAAAATTAACACAAGCATAAATGCATGAACGTCAACTCAAGGGCATTTTTTATAATTGTGATGATTATATTTTATGGGGCACAAGTATAAAGAATATGAAAATTTCATGGCCATTTATGAGCATGTTTCAGATGAGGATGTCAATGTTTCCCCTATTTAAGAGCTACCCCTAGTAGATGATCCTACTCTTAGTTAATTGGCTACATTGATCAAAGGAAAGTCATCATCCTAGTTTATAGTGGAAACAACCATAATTTTATCCATCACCGCATTGCCCAAGAAATAAATTGTTATATCCATGATGTCAACATTTTTCAATTCTTGAATTCCAATGGTGATTCCATGAAATGTGGGGGACTTTGTGAAAATGTGTGCCTACAAATTGGTTAGTACCACCTGAAATATCATATGTTTTCTATCGATATGGGTGGTTGTGAAATTATTCTTAGTGATAAATGGTTATGCACTCTTGACCCCATCACCATGGATTTTAAGTAATTTACCATGCAATTGAAACAAGAGGGAAAACAATATGATTTTAAAGGAATCACAACAGACACCCCTGAATCATCACTTCCACCCCATGGACAAGCTACTAAAAAAAGATTATTCTAGCATTATTTCCCAAATCCATTCCATTTAAGTGATTGAGACACTCTCTCTTCACCCCACACTCCAATATATACTCTCCCACCACCAAGTTGTTTTTAACACTAACCATGGACTTTCCCCTTCCCGTGGCATCCATGATCATTCCATTACTCTCATACTATGTAATATTCTTCCCAAAATTTTCCCTAAACATGATCATGGGGTCTCCATTCATTGAACCTATGACATAACATGTTTGTTCATGGGATATTAAGGAATACCCCTAATTTGACTAGAGATTGATAATTACCTCTCCAAATATTTTTTTTAACTCCTCTCCCAATACTTTTTTCCAATTAAAAAACCCTACTTTTACTAGATACCCCATATTTTTACCAAATACCCCTTTTAATACCCCCCAATACCAACAAACTCCCCCATACCTCATATCCCCCCTCCTAATACCTACAATTTATTTTCTCTATTTTTCATAATTTAAAAACCCCCTTTATGAATGAAAGTGATAATATATTGGTCATTAAGGTAAATCCCCCATCATCGTCATCCCTTTTCCTAGAAAGATGAAACTGAGAAAATTGTTCAGTATTTTCTTAAAGCAAGTGTTATCCTGTTGAAATAACATAACTGCAAAGTTTATTCTTATTATTATTTAATATATTATTCATTATATCAATCCCCATTGTGGATTGATCATGTCAGCTATTGTAAAAGGACCAAATCCCCTTTTTTGGATTGGTCATAATATAATTGTAATAGACAAAAGAAGAAGTCGACCCCGGAATATATCAAAGAGGCCCCAAAATATAATAAAGGTGTTTATAACCACCCAAGAGAATAAGTCAGCCCTGCCATTGAAAGGACACTCTCACACGTGCAAGACTTGTATAAATAAGGAGGCTAGCGCCTCACTTAGACACACACTCACTTGTTCATTTGAGAGACAAGTTTTGAATATGCATCTGGAAAAGAGAGAGAGAGAGAGAGAGAGGCACATCTTTAGGAGATTAATTTTTGTACTTGTTTGAGTTATCTCTTGGCATTTTATTGGCTATCTATATTAAGGAAGTTTTGTTGGGTTTTCTGGCCCATGAGGGTTTCCCAGGATAAATGATCTGTCTCTTGTGATTATATATTTCTCAGTGATCTTATCTTATGCTATTGTTATTCATTGAAATTCAAAGAACTATAATAATGGCTTAAACATTAACATGGTATGAGATCCAACCTGAAAAGAGCATATTTCACAAGAGAAAAGTGAAAAATGTCACTATTGTCGTACATGCAAATTAGGGTTTTTTGTTGGAGATGCAATTCAGCACTAAAACCATCTAGAAAAGTGCACCCTCCCCCAAGGATCATTTTGACACCTTCAACACACTTTTTCAGTGGCTATATCTCCCGAAAAGTGAAACCCTAGTTTCACAAAGTACCAAAAGTACTAGAAAACCAGAGAACCAGAAGTACCAAAAGTACCAGAGTACTAGAGGTACCAAAAAACTAGAAGCACCAGTCCAGAAATACGCAGATCAAGTTTTGAGGGGTAAAATTTGTATTTTCTCAGATCCAAGCACCCTAGGCTACTACCCTCAGCAAAGCGCACCTCCTTGTAAGTTCAAAATTTGATTTTAAACATTTTCATTTTTGGACATTTTCCCAGCTTCAAGTAAAAGATGTCTGCAAGCGATAAGCATGTTCACAAGATAGAAGGTGTGTAAAAATTCCATGCCTGGAAGTATAGGATTGGTCTCATTCTTTAAGAGAATTACCTAGCAATATTCTTCAAAGAATAAGTTCCCAAGCCTATCGATGTTGCAGAAAAAGAAAAGCACCAAAAGGACACAATCAGGGCCAAAAGAATCATTGCAGATTCAATCAAAGACCACCTTATTCCCTATGTGTCATAATAGAAGACTTTGAAAGAAATGTTTGATGACCTAAACAAACTATATGAAGGAAAGAACATAAACTAGAAGATGAATCTTAGAACTCAGCTCAAGAATACAAGAATGAAGAAAGGAGAATCAATCCAAGAATAATTCTTGAGAATATCCCAATTAAAATAAAAACTAGAAGCAATTGGAGATACTATAGACGAAGACAAACTTATAATGACAACCCTAAATGGTCTCACAATACCTCGGGATGAATGCATCCAAACGATTTGTGCCAGAACAGAGAAACTAAAGTTTGACAGTCTATGGGAAGAATGCATCCAAGAAGAAACAAGAGTAGCTAACCGAGAGGATTTACTAGCAAAAGTTGAAGATCAAGCCCTAGCTACTCACACTAAAGGAGCAAGAAATAAGTCTTACTTCCATAAAGAGACTTACAAAGAGTCTCAATCCCAAAACACATTCAGTCATAAAGAATCTCATCGAAGGAGATTCCAGAAGAAAGGACAATGAAAGGAAAGATATTACTCATCTGTAAAATGATACCATTGTGACAAGATGGGACACATTGTGAATTTTTTTCCAGCTAGACCAGAAGAATACAAGAGGAAACAAAAGAGGCACCATGCCCATGCAGTTGAAGATGAAGAGCCACCTGCAAAGATGTTAAGAGAACAAACTAAAGAACATGTCTTAATCTCGACCATCTCAGGATCGGTAACACCTGGAGAAGACACTTGGCTCATTGATAGTGGTGTCTCCAAGCACATGACAGTACATAGAGATGTTCTCTATTACATTTCAGAAAATATTTTTTCTCAGAAAGTTACACTTGGAGATGATTATCAATATCCCATCAAGGGAGTGGGAGAATCAAACTACAAGTTTAATTCAAGAAATGCGATGAAGATGAAGGATGTACTATATGTACCAGGTATGGCAAAGAACCTACTCTCCATATCATCTTTAGAGAAGAAACACTTCAGAGTTTCTTTTATAGATGGAGAATTTCTTATGTGGGCTAAAGGAGAAACCTTAAAAGAAGAAATCATGATTGGAAAAGAAGAAGGTGGATTGTATAATCTATAAGGGTCACTCAAAATATGGAATGACTCACACCATTGAGAATCCATGTGAACTTTGGCATAGAATATTAGCTCACATTAACCACAAGGTGCTACCATACATATGAAAAGCGGTCATAGGTTTACCAGAACTCAAGGTTGATCATGAAGGTGTATGCAATGGATGTGTGAAAGGGAAGAACATCAAGAACCCTTTTCCAATGGGAGACAACAAAGAAGAAGGAGTTCAAGTAATTCAAGTAATTCAAAGCCTTGATAGAGAATCTTTCTGAAAGAAAGATCAAAATAATCAGGTCAAATAATGGAGGAGAATAAACCTTAAAAGAGTTTGTGAGCTTCTACAAAGATCAAGAGGGAACAAAGCGATAATGGAAGCTGTGAAGACCATGATCCACGACCAAGATCTTCCAATGTGATTATGGGCAGAGGCAACAATGACAGTTGTATATATGAAAAATCGATTGTCCCATAGTGCACTTGGGTTCAAGACCTTGGAATATATGTTCACCGAAAAGAAGCCAGAGGTAAGCCATCTCAAAATATTTGGTTGCCTAGTATTTATACATATACCGAAAGAGAAAGGAAACAAGATGGAACCCTTAGGAAAGAAGGGAATATTTGTGGGATACTGTGAGGTCTCCAAGACCTTCAGGATCTACATACCAGGTCATCGCCACATTGAGATCAATAGGGATGTGACCTTTGATGAAGATGAAACACTCAAGAAATCGAGAAAATGCGAGCTTGAAGAGGTATGTGAAGACGAACCCGTAATCCCCAGAGTTGCAGAATCAGTGAGGGAGGTTCCCAGAGCTACTGAACCAGTGAGAGAATTCATAACTTCCCCTGATAAGGAAATTCTAGAATATCATGACGTAGTAGAGTTTCAAGAACCTCCTCAGATGACAATCTCCAATAAAATAAAGACATCTTGTGCTAGAGAGCTTATTCAAGATGGAGAGAAATATGGTGTTCCCAAAGGAACCACAAGACATGTGAAGAAACCCAATCCATTCTCCAGTTATATGGCTTTGATGTGTGATATCCTAGAAAGGGAGCCTACCTACTTTTAAGAAGCCATTCAGAAGAAAGAATGGGTAGATGCCATGACAAAAGAATACTAATCCATAATAAAGAAGGATGTATGGGAAATAGTTCCGAGACCGAATAGCAAGGATGTGGTATCATCTAGATGGCTCTTCAAAATAAAACATGCTTCTAATGGAAGTATTGAGAAGTATAAAACAAGATTTGCAGCTCGTGGCTTTTCTCAAAAAGAAGGCATTGACTATGAAGAGACATTCGCTCTTGTATGCAGATACACTTCGATCAGAACCATCATAGCCCTTGCAACTAAGATGAAGTGGAAGTTACACCAGCTTGACGTAAAGACAACTTTTCTAAATGGTATTATTGAAGAGAAAGTGTATATAGATCAACCTCAAGGATTTGAGGTTGAAGACAGAAAGTCTAATGTCTGCAAGTTGAAAAAAGCCTTGTACGAATTGAAGCAAGCTCCTAGAGCTTGGTATGGTTGAATAGAAATTTTTTTGACGAGCTTGGGCTTTACCAAGAGTACAACAGATTCTAACATCTACTTAAAGGTTATGAACGATGAGCAAGTGATATTATTTCTATATGTGGATGAATTATTCTTAACTGGAGAAGAAAAGCTTATCACTGAATGTAAGAAGAGACTCACTTCATAATTTGAGATGAAGGACCTTGGCCTAATGCATTATTTCTTAGGTATTTAGGTATGGAAGAGTCTGGAGAGGATATTCCTTAACCAAGGGAAGTATGCAGTTGAAATATTGAAAATATTCGACATGTTAGAGTGAAAGCCCATGAATACACCCATGGAAATGAAGTTGAAGTTGTTGGTCGATACTTCCTCAAAATTAATTGATTCCACACTGTACAGACAAATTATTGGATCCCTGATGTACCTGACGAACACCAGACCAGACATTTTTTTTGTCGTGAAAACCTTGAGTCAGTTTCTGGTAGAACCCAGACATGTTCACCTTGTGGCTGCAAAACATGTGATGAGGTACCTTAAGGGTACATTAGATTGTGTTCTCAATTATTATGGAGATCATGATTTCACATTGAGTGGGTACACTGATTCAAATTGGGTAGGAAGTGTTTCTGACAGGAAAATCACTTCAGGATGTTGTTTCAGTTTGGGATCAACCATGATCTCTTGGAAGAGTAGGAAGAAATCCAACATTTCTCTTAGCACAACAGAAGTAGAATACATTGTTGCATGTTCTGCCAGCTGGGAAGCTATATGGCTTTGAAAGTTGTTGACCGACCTATTTGACCTAGAGATGGAAGCAACCACGATCCTATGTGACAACCAAAGCTCCATAAAGATGACAAAGAATTATGTATTCCATGACATGTCGAAGCACATAGATATTTGTTATCATTACATCCGTGGCATGGTGCAGAGAAGATCCTTAAAGCTCGAGTACATTAGCACAGATGAACAGGTTGTTGATGTGTTGACCAAGCCTCTATCTCGTGTAAAGTTTGAGCACTTTTGAGATAATCTTGGTATAGTCCGAAAGGACCTTCCTCGAGAGGGGGAGTAGTTTCTATGATGAGACATCTCTTGCTTCCAATTTCATTGTTGTGACTTAAAGCAAGACGATGAGATGAGACTAGTATTGTGCTTCCAACTTGATAGTTGTGATGTAAATCCAGTCTAGTATCTTGCTTCCAACTTGAGTGTTGTGATGTAAAGAAAGACGATGAGATGAGACTAGTACTGTGCTTCCAGATTGATAGTTGTGACATAAATCCAGTATAATATCTTTCTTCCATCTTCAGTGTTGTGATGTAAATAAAGACGATGAGATGAGACTAGTACTATGCTTCCATCTTGATAGCTATGACGTAAAGCCAGTCTAGTATCTTGCTTCCAGCTTGAGTGTTGTGACATAAAGCAAGACATTGAGATGAGACTAGTATTGTGCTTCCCTATTGAGAAGCTGTGACGTAAATCCAGTCTAGTATCTTGCTTCCAGCTTGATTGTTGTGACATAAAGCAAGACGAGTACTGAGCTTCCATCCTTACATTTGTGACGTAAAGCCAATCTTGTATTATTATGAGCCATCTTTGTGCTGTGATGATGATGATGTATTAGTTTTATACTAATACATATTGATGCAGATGATGATTGCATTCCTTTGAGAATGACGATGTTTCCGATGAAGAAAACTTCCGATGATTTATAGATATGCCAGTCAGTGTTCCAAGATGATATTAATGATGTTTTCCTCCTAATGATGTTGATGATAAAGGCCTCTATCTTGTATGATGTTGTTGTAGAATACCCTTCTTGTTAAGGGGGAGTGTTGAAATAATGTAACTGCAAAGTGTATTCTTATTATCATTTGATATATTATTCATTGGATTAATCCCCATTGTGGATTGATCATGTCGACTATTGTAAAAGGATCAAATCCCCTTTTGCGGATTGGTCATAATATAATTGCAATAGGAAAAAGAAGAAGTCATCCCTAGAATATATCAAAGAGGCCCCAGAATATAATAAATGTGTCTATAACTACCAAGGAGAAGAAGTTGTCCCTGCTAGTGAAAGGACACTCCCACACATGCCAGTCTTGTATAAATAAGGACACACAATCACTTGTTCATTTGAGAGACAAGTTTCAGAGATGCAGCTAGAGAAGAGAGAGAGAGAGAGGCGCATATTTAGGAGAGGAATTTATGTACTTGTTTGAGTTATCTCTTGGCATTGTATTGGCTATCAATATTAAGGAAGTTTTGTTGGGTTTTCTGCCCCATGAGGGTTTCCCAAGATAAATGATGTATCTCTTGTGATTGTGTATTTCTCAGTGATCTTATCTTATGTTGTTGTTATTCATTGAAATGCAAAGAACTATAATAATGGCTTAAACATTAACATATCCATCCTAGTACCAATCC
>JZKD02S1848178.1:65587-83241 GCA_000966675.3 Picea glauca | reverse complement strand
AACTGTTGAGTCTAAGAGGGAGTGTTAAATATATTGTACCCTCAACAGTATGATCGTACACTTCCAGCTGTACTGGACAGTTGTACTTTCTATTTTTGTCTTGCTTGAGCATATATAGCTCAACCATCTTACATTGTAATGATCTCTTCAGTTCTGTTCTGTAATTCTTTATACATTTGAATATACTATTCTTTTCTCTGTCCTTCACAATTTATCATTCATGACTTCAAAATACTTGAACCCTTCATATTCATGCGTCATTTGGCTCACCAAAAGGGTGTGCTCCATGTCTAGAATGAGCTTGTGGTGCAATGGAGCAACGAAAGGTGGCAGCAAGGGCCCCATAGTGGTAGTCATTAAGGGGCCCTTGTTACTATGGAATTTAGTATGGTAGTCATAAAGGGGCCCTCGTTACTGTGGAATTCCGTATGTCATTATAGTTGGCAACAAGATCTCTCAGGAAGGAAACCATTTTGAGCGCTTGATCACCTTGGTTGCCATTATGCCATCTCACCTGAATAGCATTGCTACACTGAAGGACATAAGTGAAAGGAGAGTTGTCCATTATAATCGCCTTGGTCAGGTCCCTCCCCAGCCAAGACAGATATTTTTTAGATTTCCCTCTATTTTTGTACAACAATCTCTGTATAGTTGTTGGGCGATGCAACCACTATTTTTCAGTATGTTGTGGGCACATCGGCCATTTACTATTTACTATTTATTTATCTCAACCATCTCCCATTGCATTGTATCATCTTCTCAGAACTTCTTCAGTACTTCTTCGTACATTACAATATACTGTTCTATTCTTTTTCTCTCTTCATTTCTCTTTGCCTCACAATTTATCATGGTATCAAAGCTTCGGCAGTAAGCCTCTTCACATAGTCTGGAGAGAAACTCGATCCTCACAGTGCAGAGCTTCACGGATCTTGAGAGCACGCGACATAGTCTCTTTCACAAGGTTTGGAGAGTCGTCCCTCATACTCTCGAAAGAACCTCGCAGGAAACTTCCACGAGGACGCAAACCGTATTACATTCAAAAGATCAACGTAGGAAGCTTGCAGAGGAAGCAGAGCATACAACGCTCGAAAGATCCAAGACGAAGAGCACACATAAGAATAAATAATAAAGATTTTTGTAATTTTTCAAGAATCGTCAAAGATTGATGCAAAAGAGCTGCAGAACGAAAGAACGTTTAAAAAACTCGAAGAATCCATTCAAAACTATTAAAGATTGTTGCAGAAGGCACAATTTTTTAATTTTTTTACGAAATTCGCTCAAATCTGTCAAATATTGTAGCAGAAAATGAAGAACTCGTGAAATTCTTTCAAATCTTTGAAAGATTCACGAATATTTCACAGGAGTAAAGAACGCATCTCAGGCACAAAGAACAACCATTGTGGCTGTAAGAATCGTCCTGCGAATGGATCCCAAGAGGGAAACCAGTCCAGAAGGGACGAGGAGAGACTGGAAAAGGCGAAAGCACTTCAGCTGTCAGATCTTGCGCAAAGGACCGACAGTCGTTGGATTAGCGAGAAGATGCACCAGGTTTAGTCCTCTGTAGTGCCAAGGAGAAATTTTCGACTTGTGAAGTCGCGAAATATCGAGAGGACCTGTGAGCCGTCCATCTCAGAGGACAGGTGGCAACAGATCCAGGCCATCACTCCATCGACATTTCGGAGTTCAGGATATCGGAGGTCTCGTTGACGAAAGACACTCCAAAATGAAAGTCGCAAAATCCCGATTCACGATATAGCGATCAGATCCCAGTCGTCCATCTCAGAGGACAGGTGGTAACAGATCTGAGTGTCATCAAATCAGCATATTGGAGTTCGTGGTTTTGAAAGACCGTTGCAACAAGACTTCGAAACACGTGAAATCGCGATACACGAAATAGCGATAAAGTCTTAGCCATCCATTTGACCAGACACGTGGTGGACATCGAGTAAACTGTTGACGTTTCGACATTCGGGGTTTCAAGTTGATAGAGAAATTGTTTCAACGAAGCATCGTAAGTCGCAATATCCCGAGGTTGAATCAGGACCATCCATCTTTCAAGGACGCGTTGCGTAAATCCGAGGACTCGGGAAAAGTCCCGAAAAGGAAAGAGCCCATCGGCACATCGAGATTCGACCTTTGGCGAATCCTTAGGACAAGAAAAACGAGCACTTTGGAACTCCGAAGTCCAAAATCCCGATAGGAGGAAAGCTCCATTGTGGGGCCCAGCTGACGTCATCTCATCAAATCATGGGATCGGGCATCTCCACAGTGAAATCCCTGATGCAGATTTGAGCGATCCATCTGTTCAGGATGTGTAGCAAAGATCGAGGCTTTCAAAAAATTTCCCAAAAACAGAGTCCATCGGCATTACGAGATTCGGAAAATCGCGGATCTTGGAGACGAGAAGTCCGGAACATATCAAATCGCGGATTCACCAAAAGAGATCACGACCGTCCATTTGTTGGGATACGTGGCAGAGATCAGCGCAATCGGAAAAGTCCCAAAAGGAACGAGCCATCAGTAAATCCGAGATCGGGGATTCGACGAGTCAAAAGAACTCATCATCAAAACTACTTTCACTTCATATGCGAGCTAGTCAATAATGGTGATATTGCAGTACAATTTTGTGGTTCTGGAGATCAACTTGCTGATATATTTACAAAGCCACTAGGAAAGTCAGTTTTTGATTTTCAGAGGCAACACTTAGGCATAATCAGTGCTGATGTTTGTAACTGTTGAGTTTAAGAGGGAGTGCTAAATATAATGTAACCTCAACAGTCTGACTATACACTGCCAGCTATACTGGACAATTGTACTTTCTATTTTTGTCTTGCTTGAGCATATTTAGATCAACCATCTCCCATTGCATTGTATCATCTTCTCAGAACTTCTTCAGTACTTCTTCATACATTACAATATATTGTTCTATTCTTTTTCTCTCTGCATTTCTCTTTGCCTCACAATTTATCAATGTTCTTAAAAATGCTGGAAAATAGTGGCTGCATCGCCCACCTGCTATACAATAATTCTTGAATGGAATTAGAGGGAAAAGTGGCCAAATATCTATCTTGGCTGGGGAGGGATTTGACGAAGGTGATCATAATGGATGTCTATCCTTTCACTTACTTCCTTCATTGTAGCAACACTATTATGGTGAAATGGTATAATGGTATAATAGTGACCAGTAGCTCAAAGGGGTTTCTCACTCCCTGAAAGAACCTGCGTACGCAATTCCATAGCCAATGAGAATGATGTTCGAATTGACTTGCATACGAAATTCCATAGTAATGAGGGCCCCTCTATGACTAAGATTATGAGGCCCCTGCTACAACCTTATGTTGTTGCATTAGGCCACACGCTCGTTCTAGACATTGCACCGCTTCCTTTTGGTATTGCGTACCCAAATGATGCCTGAACATGAAGGGTCCAAGTACTTTAAGGTCACCTGATGGAAGAGAGGCAAAGAGCTCCAACATGGATTTATTTTTAACAAAGATGGAAAATCTGTTTGAGATGATGGTGTTCACCATAGATGGCAAAGTACTTCCTCGACGATCTCCACACGAATAAGCTCATAAGGTTTAGGCTTCATAGAGAATCATCCTACGTTGGGATCATAGACAAGCACGTTAAAGACCTGTCTGGCCTTGGAAGGGATCTACTGCCTTGGAAGAGATATGAGTAGAGTAATTATCATTGACTACACCCCCATTTCCTATGAATTTCAGTAGACCAATGACATCCCCATCAAACACTTTGAATGTCTGTTCAAAATCGTAGGCAATGGGGGTGTTGTCAATGACAATTACTCTACTCGAACCTCTGGGGTGAGATAGGTCTTCAACCCGCTTGTTGTTGATCCTAGCTTAGCATATAATTATTTGTAAAACCTAAAATTGACGAGCTTATCCCTGTCGATCTCATCCATGAAGTAGCCTTCTCTCCCTTTAATGCTCGTAGTGAACACCACAATCTTGATCAGCCCTACCATATATGTTAAAAATAAATCCAATACGAGCGCCTTGTAAACATACTTAGTGGTCCCTCTACCACCATACGATGTCTTCATGACTTCAAAATACTTTGACCCTTCATATTCATGCGTCATTTGGCTCACCAAAAGGGTTTGCTCCATGTCTAGAATGAGCCCGTGGTGCAATGGAGCAACGAAAGGTGGCAGCAAGGGCCCCATAGTGGTAGTCATAAAGGGGCCCTCGTTACTGTGTAATTTAGTATGGTAGTCATAAAGGGGCCCTCGTTACTGTGGAATTTAGCATGGTAGTCATAAAGGGGCCCTCATTACTCTGGAATTTTGTATGTCATTATAGTTGACAACAAGATCTCTCAGCCAGGAAACCGTTTTGAGTGCCTGATCACCTTGGTTTCCATTATACCATCTCACCTAAATAACATTGCTACACTGAAGGACATAAGTGAAAGGAGAGTTGTCCATTATAATCGCCTTGGTCAGGTCCTTCCCCAGCCAAGACAGATATTTTTCAGTTTTCCCTCTATTTGTGTACAACAATCTCTGTATAGTTGCTGGGCGATGCAACCACTATTTTTCAGTATGTTTAAGAGCACATCGACCATTTACTATTTACTTATGGGTCTCCGTGAACACAAAAATATCGAACAACTGGGTAGCTTGGTGGATAACGTTTTCAAGGCACGAACGCTTTGAAAGATAGGTTTTCTTTCATGTGGAGATCATTTACATTTAGGAAAAATAAAATGTGGTTTTTGTTTCTCTTTCAGGGAAAATGATGAAGAAGGATCCATATTTTCCCTCTCTTTCATTGTCATAGATTGGCTCGAAGCCATTAGCCAAGAATGGTTCCAAGATCCGAAATTTTCTAACCTAATTGAATAGTTGCAACATGATTATCAAGTTTCTCTAGGATGACCTTGGAATAATGAAGAGATCCACTATAAACATCACTTGTATTTAAGAAAACAATTGAACCTTAAATCCATTTTGTTATGTGCTCTTCATGCTTCACCCATAGTGAGGCATTAAGGCTTTACCAAAACTTATGAAAAGGTCAAAAGTTTTTCTTTCTAGGAAGGCATGAAATATAACATAATTACCTTTGTGGTTTAATGTGATAACTTTCAATGCAATAAGTGAGAAACACTCAAAGAATCAGAAACACTCCAACCGATCTCAATTCCACCTACTATTTGGAATGACATTTCAATGGAATTCATTGTTAGCTTACCTAAATCGAGAAATAATTTAGTCATCATGGTTGTAGTAGATCGTCTTACCAAATATCTTTTTTTTCCTCTTCAACACCCATTGACTGCATCCAAAAAAACTCAACTCTTTATGATTAAAACCCTCAAAATCCATGGAATTCCCAAGTCATTTTATTGTCTACGAACGTGATCTAGATTTCACAAACAAATTTTGGCAATAATTTTTCAAGCACCAAGGAACCCAATTGCATCTCAGTACCACCGATCATCCCCAAACTGAAGGAAAAACTAAAACTATCCATAAGTGTTTGGAAAAACATTTGCAAAGTTTTCCATCAAACCAAAAAAATTAGTGGGATCAGTAATTACCCCTATTTAAATGGTGTTACAACACATCTTACTATAATTACACTTGCATGACTCCCTTTGAGGTGATCTATGGGAAAAATCCACCATTGGTTATTTCTACATGTTGTATGTTTCCAAGTTTTAGGACGTCGATATCACACTTACAGTCCCCATGGTCATTCTCTGTATCCTAAAGTAAACTTTGGCCATCACATATAATTAGATGAAGAAACAATCACATAAAGGTCGTTTAGAATGTAGATTTGTTGAAGGGGACTAGGTGTTTTTTCCTATGCAACCTTATAAGAAAAATTCACTCAGAGCTTAAAAATATTAGAAAATTTCCCTCAATTTTTATGTTCCTTATACAATTCTCAAGAAAGTGGGGCCTGTGCCCTACGACTTAGCACTTCCAAGTCACTCTAAGCTACATCACGTTCTACATGTCTTGTGCTTAAAGAAAGTGATTGGAACTAAATCCTAGAGTCAAACCAATCTCCTTGAGTTGGATTAAGAAGGATCCATTTCGTTGCAGCCACAAGCAGTCTTGGACTAATGGAAGAATTCTCTCCATCAACGTACCATCAAGGAAGTGTTAGTTTAGTGGAAGGATACACAAGTAGAAGATGCCACCCAAGAGTCGACTACCATTTTAAAACAATTTCCTTATCTCAATCCTTGAGAACAAGGATATCTTTTAAGGGGAAGGCATGTTAGGAACATAACCTCCCTAACCCCTCAGGTGGGTATAATAATATGTTTTCTATGTACTAAAAGATTACATTATTAAATAAGACATATATAATAATGTGAACAAGTCTAATGTAAGAAGACTTAATAGAAGCAAGTGAACCTAGATTTATATCATTAAAGGTATCATTGTTGGTGTTATTATTCTCTATATTTTCTAGTTCCACTCGTATTTCTCATAATATTTGGGTTTTTTCATTATAATAGAATTGGTGCATTACACATGTACTAAGAAATTTTACAGAGACCACCCCTTCTCTCCTTGGAGATGGTCGACCTCCCAACATAGGATATTCAACTACTTGATTTGAATCATCTCTTCATGCCTCTTGCTAGACCCTGCAACTGATTTACATAGGTCCCTTGTTGTTAGCCACGCAAGTTCGATTCACCAGCTTCATGCCTTTACTCTAAGCTTTTGGTAACTCTGAGTGGCAAGTACTAGCTCCTCTTACTAGGATCTTATTCAATATGACCACGGTCTATGACCTCAGCTAGCCCCCTTCGCAACTTCGAGCTTCGACAGTTTTGAGTGCAACTCACTCCTTTTTTCCCTGAAATCCGGATTGACAAAAACACTTGGACTAGATCTACGGCTCATGCCCCTCTGAAATCCAATGGCTATGATCCACTTCGTAACTTTGACTTTGGGAGTTCCAAATGTTTCAACACCTTTTTTCCCCAAAGTGACCTTTACCCAAAGCTATAGATCAAACACCACGTGCTCACCTCGATCCACGGTCGAGAGTGTTCTTTGATTTCCTCTTCATGAGACTTTCGGTCAATGCTCCCTTTCTCCTCTTTTTCCGGTATTCTCAATCCTCCGAAGCAAATCACCACTTTCCATGAGTCCCTCTGTTCACCAACGAATCTTATTGACTTTCAGATTTCGAGACTTTGGCTCTTTGGGACCATGGGTAAATGAGATCTACCCATCGCATGAGGTGGCATGTACGACAGGGACCTCGATTCTATCCATACCTCTAAACCGTCGCGTGAAGGACAGTGTAAAAACAAGATAGACCACACCTCGCAGATCGGGATACCACCATTAGACGAGTTGCCTATGTTTCGTGAAGACCAAAACTATAGAGATGGTTTCCATCCCTTAATTAAAAAAAACTATATTTATTTATTTTTAATTTAGATATATATTTTGTCTATTTAATTATTAAAATTCAGATATCTATTTTGTAATTGGTAGGAGAGTTATATTTAAAATCTGGTGAAATAGATCTTCCTAAAATGTATCATTTTAGACAAAATTAAATATTTAATTAATTATTCTATTATGTTGTTTAAAGTTAAATTTGACAACTAATATTTAATTAAATATTATTTAATTTTAAGTGAGTTAATCAAAATAACCTTATAAAATCACTTTATTAAATAAAGTGTTCTTTTAGAAGCTTTGAGAGAGTTGGGTTACATCTCTCTTAAAAGATCAAAGGAGCCTTTATAAGTGGAGGAGAGCAAGTCATTTGGACACATTAGATTTTGTGATTATTTCTTGTGGAGTGCTAAGTGAGCCAATGTTTTCGTAAGGGTTTTGGAAAAACCTTTCACTTTAGTTTGTCTCTTCTGAAAGCCAACCCATATGATCCACTTTGTAACTACACGTTCTCACCTCTATTTATGGTCGAGATTGTCCTTTGATTTCCGCTTCGGGACTTTGGCTCTTTGAGGGTTAGATCTCTCTAGAAAGATCCAAGGAGCCTTTAAAAGTGGAGAAGAGCAAGTCATTTGGGCAGATTAGATTTTGAGACTATTTCTTGTGGAGTGCCAATGTTTTTTTGGGGTTTTGGTAAAACCTTTCACTTTAGTTTGACTTCGGTGGAGCTTTAAGAGTAGATCTATCTTGAGGTTTTTTTTAGTAGAACCCTAGTTTTTTTTAAAGCCCAATCTTAGAGTCAGTGGAGAGTCGAAACTGCTATGTTGAATGCTAATGCGAATGGGAGAGAGATTGTCAAGGAAGGGATTAGCATAATGGATCTCTGGAAGTGAATAAGTTGGAAAGCCTTACCGCTTCATTTAGAATTATTGGTTTCTACCTTATTTTACGGCCCTAGTTTGTTTAACTCGCCAAACAAAACTCTTTATTATCTTTGATTTATTCTGAATGCTGGCCCTTCGGGAAGTCGTGTGTTGAAAATATCGAGAGAGAGGACTTGTTAGAGGAGATTTTATAAATTTAAATAACCTAATGGTTACCTTATTTGGACATAGATTTGATATTTAGTCGTCAAAAGGTATAATGACTGTTTGTTTTCTGATTGACGTGTATAGAAATGATTTCTGTGAATTTCCTGATCCTTATGGGATACCCATTGTCTCTCGCTCCTTCCGCAGGGTTAGCTGAATAGCCTTCGACTCTCCTCCGCTCTCCTTGCCTTCTCTTCTGTCTCAAAAATTTCAAGTTTTGCAGTCCCACAGGCGTAGAATAGTATATTTGTCCTCTTCTGCAATTGCGTAGCAATCATTGAGTTAAGCCATAAGTTTTGCAGTTGCACACACATATAATAGCCTATCTTTCTTATGCACATTCGTAGAAATTATTGAGTCAAGCAGTGGGTGTTTGAGTTTTAAAGGGCTACTATCATTGGGGTTTTAAAGAATATATATAGGGTTGGGCATTTGAAGATTAAAGAGGTTTAATGTGCTATGTGTTGGGACAAATACGAAGTAGAAAGGATAAAAAGCTTTGGTAAAAAGAAGCAACAGATATGGTGTGGCATGATTCTGGACATTGAAGTATGATTGTGGTGTGATGGGGAATGCAACTATCATCATATGATTTATAACATGTTTTCAACTGCTCTGAGATTTTCAATTGTTACAGAGTATTGATTTGACAATTTTTGGAAAGATTTTCTCATTTTAGTGTTACTGTTAGACCTCCTTTTTAGAAATTATTGAGTCTAAGCAGTGGGTGTTTATATATGGGATGGGCATTTGGAGATTGAAGAGGTTTAGTGTGATGTGTGTTTGGGAGAAATAAGGAGTAGGTGTGATGTAGAGATTTGATAAAAAGATGTAGAACTTATGGCGTGCCAGGATTCAAGGCACTGAAGCATGTTTCGGGGAATCCAATTATTATAATTAAAGTTATAGTTTGTTTTCAACTGTTGTGAAATTGAGAGGTTGGTGTGGTTATCTCTTCTAAGTTTCATTTCAATTTATGTGTATTATCTATCTCCCTACTTTGCAAGGATTATAATTTTTTTAGGTGTGATTACAATTTTCATCTTGCCATCAAACTTGTTAGTTTTGAATTTTTTTTCTAAATTTAACAAAGTTTATTATAAATATTTCCAAAATTTGAATAGCTATTTTGCAATTGACGTAAAATATTGATTTGTTGATTTTGAGAAGATTTGCTCAAGTTATTTTCAGACCTAAATCACACAATGTACAGACCGAAAAAAAGCCCCCAAGAGGGAGAGAACCAAAAAATCTGTAAGAATATATTTTATATGATCAGTTATACACAAATTCCATTAAATATGAAATTATTACAAGGTTATTATGTGTTTCTCAAATTGAAATTTCCTCAAGTAGTGCAATTTGAGTTTGAGAAATTGGATTTAAAATCCTCTGTGCAGCCATAAAAAACCTATTTGCAAAGGTAGATATTCATAGCTAATCTTGTAAGTAATTGTAAGCTTGAACATCTAGTAGATTATTCAAGTTTACTGGATTACTTTTTCTTTCTTTAAGCTTTTCTAATTCATGAATTTAATCTTTGTGGAAAGTGAGAAAGAATTGGCATTTGGTGGTAGATGTCCCACAAGTGTTTCTTTTTTAAGACAAAGTTAGGGCTACAAAATATTAATATTGGTAGTGTATTTTAATGTTTGATCAATTATAAATTGTTTAGTTATAGAGAGGACATTTCTATAGGTCATGCAGGTATTTTTTCCAAGTGGGAATTGTGGAAGTGAGGTGTAGTTTAGATCCTCTTGTTAAGTTAAATGCTTGCTGTACATGAGGCTAAATGAATGTGCATTATCCATTATGTACTTTGGATTGTGAACATTTAAATTTCTTGATTGATTATAGATCTACAAAAATATATGTCATCATCTTCAATGAAGATAATGTAAAAAACTCTTTTTCAAATAAATTGGGACATTACTGTGTTTTGAAGAATATTATTTATATATATTTAAATTTAGAAAACTATTTATATGACTAGAAACAAACCAATTTTCTTTCAAAGAATAAAAGGTCATTACTACAACTTAGTCTATCCTATATCTATCGAAATGAAAGAAACATGAACATGAGATCCAACTTCTACATCTAATATCATCACAGTAAGTATTTTCTTATTTCTAATACTATCCAGTATTTTCTTATGTCTAAAGATCCCAATTATGAATAGAGCAGCTTATGTCTAATACTATCTAGAACAAAAAAAATCTTTTTTTATGAAAAAATTGAGAACGTTTTCATAAATTATAATTATTTTAAAATAATTAAAACTGCTGATTTTCAAAATGTCACCTGGAACTATACTTAGCTCATTATAACTAGAATTTAAGCTCCAACCGTTTTTAATAATTTTCAATATATTCACTAATTTTCAGGATCTACTACTTCGAACTATCCATAGTTCATCATATACTCATAGCTGCACAAGAATTTAGTTTTAGAATTCTTGTTCCTTTCCACTCTAAATCGATAGAGGCGTACATGATATGGTTGATTTCAGTTACATTCACACCACGTCTTAGGAGGCTTACAGTTTCATTATCATGATCTTATACAATGTAGTGCTATGGTCTCTCTTAACATGAGTGTTATTAGAATCGGCCAGTCAACTGGTTTGACCACCAATTTGGTTTGAATCGGCTGAATCCCATTCTACCATTCTAGTAAGTCGAACATGACTCATTTGATTCCCATAATTGTGAGTAGGCCGCCTACCCCTAACACATTTATTCAGCCATTGATTCTGAAAATCAATAAAACATTCCTGAATTAGCTAAATGAAAAAGAAAAGCAATGATAGTGGCAATTGGAGTGCCAATTGATAACACCTTAGCTTGTAGGAATGACGAAAGCAGCTTAAAGAAGAAGAGGCAGCTCTCACTCGGGCTGCAAACAACTTTGAAAAAAGAAGATTATGATTTATGTGGCCTCCCAGTCTTCCCTCGTAGTAGGATATCTATATGTTGGTCATTGACGAACAATTTTAGCAGAGCTCCATAAATGTTCCAAATCTTCCATTGACTTTGCCATGGATAAGATCTCCACAGAGAAACAGACCTTAGTTTCAAAGCATTTGGACTCTTAAAAACTTTCTCCAGCAAGCTGCCCAGTTGTTCAAAATAGTCATGTTCGAGGAGAGACATTCTTTCTTGCAGTGCCATCTCACCTGAATAGCATCGATACACTGAAGGACAAAAGTGAAAGGATAGTTGTCCATTATAATTGCCTTGATCAGGTCCCTCCCCAGCCAAGACAGATATTTTTCAGTTTTCCCTTTATTTCTATACAACAATCTCTGTATAGCTGATGGGCGATGCAACCACTATTTTCAGTATGTTTAAGAGCATACGGCTCTCTGTGAAGACAACAATATCGAACAACTGGGCAGCTCGGTAGAGAATGTTTTCACGGCGCGAACGCTTTGAAACAAACGAGATTTTGGACATTTATGTAGGTCTACTAAAAGTGTTCCATCTATGTCAATGACCAACCTATAAATATGGCACTGCAAGAAACCATGCGAGGCAACAAAATATTTGAATTTTTTTTTTCAAATTTGGTTGCAGCTCGCGTGAAACTTCCTTAATCTTTAACCGGCTTCTCTCATTCCTACAAGCTGAGGTGTTATCAATTAACGCTCTACAAGCTGAGGTGTTATCAATTAACGCTCCAATTGCCATTTCTAGTGCATTATCAATCTAATTATTCTTCACAGATTGGTCCATATAACACTAACACAATCACCTTATAATAATAGGTCATACTTTCTATGATTGGCCACTAACTTAATTGTAAGTAGATAATTTACATGATGATTTGTTGTTGTTGCCATATATTCAAATAATTTTGACATGTTTTTTATCCATCCTCATCCTTTAATCTCAATATATATGTTATATGTAAGATACATGTTCTTACTAAGAAAGGGGTAAATTTACTGGAATAAAAATGGGTACATTTAATCATCTTTTAACCATAAATTCTAATAGTATGGTTATTAATTGATGCTTCAACCACTATAAGAAACAAAAATGGAGACAACAAAGAACGTTGTTTGATTCCACGTGATGCTCAAAAGAATATAGATGGAGCTCCATTGATGAGCACCATAAAGGAAGTTGACTAAACACACCCAATGATCCCATTAACAGCTAAAATATCAATACCTATTTTCAACAACGCGAGTGAGAGAAAGTTCCATCTTACTCTATCGTAAGCTTTAGACAAGTCCAAATTAATGATTGTCACTTCATGATTGTGATGTTTGATGAGTGAAGCGATTCTTGGGTGATTTCCACAACATCATGAATTTGTCTATGTTGAAGAATTTGTCTATGTTGAAGGAAACCAAATTGTTCTTCTGAAATAATATCAGTTTTTACAACATCATGAATTTGTCTATGTTGAAGGAAACCAAATTGTTTTTCTGAAATAATATCTGTAACAATAGGCTTATGTCTCCTAGGTATAATTTTGGCTACTAACTTGTAGAACACATTGCAACATGAAATTGGTTGATGGTCCTCAAAGGTAACAACTTGTTCTTTTGGGATGATAGTGATGAAAATGAAACTGAAGGAACCTAATACTTTCCCCAGCTTTGGGATTCCGTGACTACCTTTACCAAATCCTCCTTTATTAAATCATAGAAACCAAGAAAAAAATGCATTGTTAACTTGTCAAGCCCTCAACTCTTACCTTTATCCTTTAACTAAGTGTTTTATGAATTTCAGTCTTTGAAACCTCTTCTACCATGGAGTGATTCATTTATCCTGTAAAAATTGAAGGGAATTTCAAGATCACTTCAAGGATTTCCTGAGTTGGGGACCCAACGAGTTAGTAAAAAAAGAGATTTCAAATAGATCACCCCCTCTTCATCTTTTTCCTTAAAGGAATGATCCATAGTATAGTTCAAAGATCTGACTTTGTAAATCATATTCACATTTTTGTGAAAGTTCATGAATTGGTGAAAACATTTAGTGTTATTATTGTCCTCTTTCATTGAAATTTCTCACTTTTAAGATTCTACATTTTCTCCTCCATTTCCGAAATCATGTGCCAATTTGATTCATGTGAACGTAAAGGAGCAGGATGAGCAATCGAAAGGGTACCCTATACATTGTCTTCATAAAATTGAACAATCTTTGACTCAAGCTATTTAGGATAGGCATAGGTCTTTTCGTTAATGCTTTGGTGTGGTCTTTCAAAACCAACAGGGGAACATATTTATCATCTATACAGGAAGCATGGGCCACACAACTAACAACGTAGAAGAGATGTGGGATCTTACAAGAGGTTTGCAAATAGATCTAGAGCAGGGCTTTCAAAAATTTATTGTGGAAGGCAACTCGTAAGTGGTTCTCAACCTCTTCAAGAAAATTCTGAATGGAGTGGATTCAGAAAAAATCTCGCCTTGTTGCCAACTATCTTATGGGATCATAAAAATTATGACGCTCATCCGACCCCACCAAGATTTCATACCCTCGCTTGTGAGATGAAAAGCGAATCAGATTGCAGATGATCTTGCCAATATTGGAACTTCCTTTGAAGGAATAGACCTTCTCTGTCAAGCTTCCACCCACCAGATGCATCCCATCCTCCAGAGATGCACGTAAATGGATCTGGCCATCGACACTCCCCCGGATGGGATGATAGTGTAGAATAGGTGTTGCATGGAAAGGAATGGAGACAACCAACAAGGGATCAACCACATGATAGGTGCGTGTCCCTCCCTTCCTCCCACACTACGAATTTAAAGACGCTTCATTTCTACCAGAGTGCTATTAATCCTAGTGCACTCTGCTCTGGCCTCCCATCCATTCGATGGATCGACCATTACTCTTCTCGTGTGCATCCTCTTCTCTCAACGGTCTATACATCATGAATTTCACCAGCCTCGCGCTCAAATCTATTCGTTTCTAGTCGAGTCGTCTTGTATTATGTGCCCTCGTCTGGTGCTCCTTGGCCTTCTTCTCCTTCTCCCTATGCCTTCTTTCCTTTTCTCTGCTTCATCCATGCCGAGACTACGAGGGAAGTCCAAACGCGAATCAAATTGGCAACAAAATCGACCATGTTTGGAAATTCGACCCCCACCCACCCCTGCAGCCTCACACAATTCGTCGCGCTCCTCGCTAGCCTCTTCGAAGTATTCCACCCATAGTCTCAGTGGTCTTCCAGCCCTCTCCTCACCCTATGAATGCAGAATCAAATGGTTTGAACTCTTGGGAAACTCACTAAGCTTCAACCCAGGACCAATACCAAACTTGGCCTCCTCTTCATAACCGGCCCCAGTCGCTCCTCCCAATTCTCCTGAGAATTCTGTACCAGGCCTGTTTGGAAGTACTAGCGCCTGTGATTTTCGAGAAAATTGAATCATTGACTGAATTCTGTATCTAGAATTTCTCTTTGTTTTCTTTGGTCCTCAGAGTTGCCTGAGCAATTCTCTGCGCATTTGTCATGGCAGTGAGGGCAGCGGGATTTGGTTCCACATAGCCAAGATCCACGGGTTCCCAACACTCTTGTGCTTGCAAGAATGACTTCATTCAAAGAGATCAGAACTCATAGTTCTTTCCCAAAAGTATCAGACCCTGAGTTGGTCCTAGGTTGCTAGATGATGCCATTTCAAAAAAATATTTTGCAGAAAAAATAGAGGGAAAAATTCGTATTTACCTCCGATCTCAGAAACGCCGATTTGCCGATGGCCGATGGGAGCTTATCGGGCTTGAATTGGCCCTTAGACTCCTTGCAATGTGACCACGCGCTTTAATGTTAAGGCACTACAGGATTTTCCCGTTCTTTGACTTTCAAATCTTTGAAACGTGAAAAAAACGCCTTTGTAAAATTCAACGGTCCAGATCTTGTGTGATCTGACGGTCTAGATCTTATCAGGATATCGCGAATCAAGATTTCACAAGTTCTGATGTCGAGGTTTTCTGACTCCTCGATTCCACGATCTCCGATTTTCCAATGGCGCTGTCCTGTTGGGAATTTTCCCGATTGCTTCGATCTGCGACACGCATCCTCAACAGATGGACGATCGTGATCTCTCCTCGCGATTTTGTGAATGGATATGGCCTGGAGGTCTTGTCTCCAGGTTCCGCGAAATGTTGATGCACCGATTGACTCGTATGACGAGATGATGTCAGCTGGTTCCTGCAAATGGAGGGTTCCTCCTGTTGGGATTTCGGACTTCGGAGTTTCAAAGTGCTTGAGTTTCTCCTCAAGATTCGCGAAACGTTGAATCTCGATATTCCGATGGGTTCTTTCCTTGTCGGAACTTTTTCGAAGTCCCTGGATTTATGCCATGCGTCCAGGAGTGATGAACGGTCCTGATTCCTCCTCGGGATATCGCAACTTGCGAAGCTCCGTATTGCTGTGAACTTGAAACTCCGAATGCCAAAACGCCGACGGGCGCTACGATGTTTTCCACGTGTCCGGACAAACAGACGGTTGAGATCTGATCGCAATTTTGCGTATCATGATTTGACGAGTTACGATGCCAAGTTTCTTTGACAACTTGAAACCCCGAATGTCGATTTGACGATGCGTTGATTTGCTGCCACCTGTCCTCTGAGATGGACGGCTCACAGGTCCTCTCGGGATTTTGTGATATCGCATATTGGAGTTTTGGAGTGCAAGCCTTTGCTCATCCAACTCTCGATTACTGATGTTGCAATGAGAGAAGATCGACGGCTCACGATCTTTCTCGATCAACGATCCAGAATGACTCGTGATTTCGCGATTCGCGATTTCTCACGACAGTCTTTAGACCTTTACACCTACGAGTCACGAAATGCTGAGATCTCGCCACGGGTTTCTGGATGGACGGTCCAGATGATGTCGGGATTTGTCAAGTGAAAAATTCTCTTGTGCACTCCAAACGACTAATCATCGTGCACCTTCTTGTTGATCTAATGGTTGTCGGGCCTTTGCGCAAGATCTGACGGCTGAAATGCGCCTTTGCCGCGCTCTCCTCGTCCCTTCTGGACTGGTTTCCCACTCTGGATTTGTTCGCAGGATGAATCTTACGGCCTCAGTGTCTATTCCTTGCGTGTTTGACATGAACCTTGCCGAATTAGACGGAATTCCTCTTGTGGAAGAAAATATTCGTGAATCTTTCAAAGATTTGAAAGAATTTCACGACTTCTTCGTTATCTGCTACAATCTTTGACAGATTTGAGTGAATTTCCAAGAATCTTTAAACGCTCCGCCTTCTGCATGAATCTTTAAAAAATTTAAGAGAAATCTTCAAGTTCTTTAAACATTCTTTCGTTCTGCAGCAACTTCTGCATCAATTTTGACGATTCTTGAAAAAACTGTGCAGGTTTCTTTAAAGTTTCTTCTTCTGCGTTCTCTCCTTCCTCATTCTTTCGAGCGAGGTACGCTCTGCAACTTCTGTAAGCTTCTTACGGCGATCTTTAAAGAGTATTACGAACAACTCTCCAAGCCTTGTGAAAAAGCTGTGTCGTGTTCTCTCATGATCCGTGAGGCTCTGCGCTATGAGGATCGAGTTGCTCTCCGGACTGTGTGAAGAGGCTTACACCTAAAGCTCTGATACCATGATAAATTGTGAAGCAAAGGGAAATGCAGAGAGAAAAGAATAGAACAGTATATTGAAATGTATGAAGAAGAAGTACAGAACTTAGAACCTCATTACGATGTAAGATGGTTGAGCTATATATGCTCAAGAAAGACAAAAATAGAAATTACAACTGTCCAGTACAACTGGCAGTGTACGGTCATACTGTTGAGGGTACAATATATTTAAAATTTCCTATGAGTTTCAGTAGACCAATGACATCCCCATCAAACACTTTGAATGTGGGTAAAATCATGAAGCTGGGTAACACTTTTGCTTGTTTTATGACAAAAAAAACTGTATTTTCACAAGTTCTTCAACTTCTGGCATACAAATGTATTTTTTTTATTTAGAATTTCACTTTACAGTAAAAACAAAACTTGTAAATAATTTTGTTATCTTTCCAATGACTATTTTTTAAATTTTTTTTATCAAGATTTGATATGCCAATTTGACAATTGTTTAACAGTATGTTCGTTAAATATGAAATGAATGATAATGAGTTATTGTTTTCCACAACAATGTATCTGTTATTAAAATTATGTTTTTAAGAAATGAAATA
>JZKD02S1848178.1:0-26734 GCA_000966675.3 Picea glauca | reverse complement strand
TATATATCCACATCCAATATACAAATTTGTAATTATTGTGTTTCAAAACAAACCTAAGGTAATTGAATCCTATTTCTATCTCCTTCCTTGGGAAATGAAGGAGCTCTCCAATTTGCTGCTTAAGACTGCCAAACAAGAAATGGGAATTTAAACAATATTTATCAAATTTTATCTCCATACTTGTAGATTTACAATATAGATTCAACACTTATTTGAATGTTCAAATGTCCCTCAACATCCCTTGGGTGAAACATAAAAGGTTGTCAACAAAGAGGATGTGAGAAGTATTTTTATGTTTTGTTACCTTGACTCCTTTGAGGTCACATTTTTCCTTTCCATTTTTAACCAACTTACTCAATGCTTCAACCACTATAAAAAAGAAAAATGGAGACAACAAAGAACGTTGTTTGATTCCACGTGAGGCTCAAAATAATATGGATGGAGCTCCATTGATGAGCACCATAAAGGAAGTTGACTAAACACACCCAATGATCCAATTAACAACTAAAATATACATACCTATTTTCAACAACGCGAGTGAGAGAAAGTTCCATATTACTCTATAGTAAGCTTTAGACAAGTCCAAATTAATGATTGTCACTTCATGATTGTGATGTTTGACTGAGTGAAGCGATTCTTGGGCGATTTCCACAACATCATGAATTTGTCTATGTTGAACGAAACCAAATTGTTCTTCTGAAATAATATTAGTTTCCACAACATCATGAATTTGTCTATGTTGAAGGAAACCAAATTGTTCTTCTGAAATAATATTAGTTTCCACAACATCATGAATTTGTCGATGTTGAAGGAAACCAAATTGTTCTTCTGAAATAATATCCGTAACAATAGGCTTATGTCTCCTAGGTATAATTTTGGCTACTAACTTGTAGACCACATTGCAACATGAAATTGGTTGATGGTCCCCAAAGGTAACAACTTGTTCTTTTGGGATGATAGTGATGAAAATGAAACTGAAGGAACCTAATACTTTCCCTAGCTTTGGGATTCCATGACTACCTTTACCAAATCCTCCTTTATTAAATCATAGAAACCAAGAAAAAAATTCATTGTTAACTTGTGAAGCCCACAACTCTTTCCTTTATCATTTAACTAAGTGTTTCATGAATTTCAGTCTTTGAAACCTCTTCTTCCATGGAGTGATTCATTTATTTTGTAAAAATTGGAGGGAATTTCAAGATCACTTCAAGGATTTCCTGAGTTGGGGACCCAACGAGTTACTAAAAAAGAGATTTCAAATAGATCACCCCCTCTTCATCTTTTTCCTTAAAGGAATGATCCATAGTATAGTTCAAAGATCTGACTTTGTAAATCATATTCACATTTTTGTGAAAGTTCATGAATTGGTGAAAACATTTAGTGTTATTATTGTCCACTTTCATTGAAATTTCTCACTTTTAAGATTCTACATTTTCTCCTCTGTTTTTGAAATCATGTGCCACCTTGATTCATATGAATGTAAAGGAGCAAGATGAGCAATCGAAAGGGTACCCTATACATTGTCTTCATAAAATTGAACAATCTTTGACTCAAGCTCTTTAGGCTAGGCCTAGGCCCTTTCCTTAATGCTTTGGTGTGGTCTTTCGAAACCAACAGGCGAACATATTTATCATCTATACAGGAAGCATGGGCCACACAAATAACAATGTAGAAGAGTTGTGGGATCTTACAAGAGGTTTTCAAATAGATCTGGAGCAGGGCTTTCCCAAATTTATTGTGGAAGGCAACTCGTAAGTGGTTCTCAACCTCTTCAGGAAAATTCTGAATGGAGTGGATTCAGAAAAAATCTCACCTTTTTGCCAACTATCTTATGGGATCAGAACAATTATGACCCTCATCCGACCCCACCAAGATTTCATACCCTCGCATGTGAGATGAAAAGCGAATCAGATTGCAGATGATCTTGCCAATATTAGAACGTCCTTGGGGGGACTAGACCTTCTCTGTCAAGCTTCCACCCACCAGATGCATCCCATCTTCCAGAGATGCACGGAAATGGATCTGGCCATCGACACTCCCCCGGATGGGGTGATATTGTAGAACAGGTGTTGCATGGAAAGGAATGGAGACAACCAACAAGGCATCAACCACATGATAGGTGTGTGTCCCTCCCTACCTCCCACACTATGAATTTAAAGTAGCTTCATTTCTACCAAAGCGCCATTAATCCTAGTGCAATCTACTCTGGCCTCCCATCCATTTGATGGATCCTCCATTACTCTTCTCGTGTGCATCCTCTTCTCTCAACGGTCTTTACATCATGAATTTCACCATCCACGCACTCAGCTCTATTCGTTTCTGGTCGAGTCGTCTTGTATTATGTGCCCTCGTCTGGTGCTCCTTGGCCTTCTTCTCATTCTCCCTATGCCTTCTTGGATTTTATTTTCTCCATCCATGCCAAGACTACAAGGGAAGTCCAAACGCGAATCAGATTGGCAACAAAATCGACCGCGTTTGGCAATTCGACCCACACCCACCCCTGTACCCTCACACAATTCGTTACCCTCCTCGCTAGCCTCTTCGAAGTATTTCACCCATAGTCTCAATGGTCTTCCACCCCTCTCCTCGCCCTATGCATGCAGAATCAAATGGTTTGAAATCTTGGGAAACTCACTAGGCTTCAACCCAGGACCAATACCAAACTTGGCCTCTTCTTCGCAACCAGCCCCAGTCGCTCCTCCCAATTCTCCTAAGAATTCTGCACCTTATCCTTCGCTAGTGCATTTTCCACCAGTCCAATATCTATGTGAAGGTTTCCTTGGTGGCCATGGACAACATCAGGAGAAACCTCACTCTTGCTCAGACTATGCCACCTGTGCAAAGGTATAAGACGACCTTGCAATTATGAAATTCCTGGTGTTCGAAGTGTGTAAAGAAGTGGATGACCTATGTTTTCATTTGGAAGTCTTGGACAGGAAGGGGACACGAATACTACAAATGCTTTCAGCTTTGCATAGATCGTGCCAACCCTCAGAAGCGACGCAAAATGCATTAGGGCAAAAACAAACGATATTGGTCCTAGCTCCGGAGAGGTCTTCGGTTGAGGATGCAGCACCATACTCGGATCCAACGCTAAAGGCCACCTCCTTAGATGCAGTGCCATGTTACAATCCCACAACTAGATCAGCACAGGTGTCAATCTGCATGGCCTGTTGGTTGTTTTGTTTACATTTTTCCACTTGTCACTTTTAGTTATAATTTGTTATGTTTGTGTTATGTTAGTGTTAGAGGATATAGTACTCTAAGTGAATCGATTTCCCTCATGGAGTGATTATACTCCAGGTGTTAGACGTTGTCTTAAGAATGGTTTTTTTTTGTTACAATGGTTCTGGACTTGGGAGGCTAGCTGAATTGGTTTCCCCACAGGGAAATTCAGTAATTACAGTCTGAGATAAACTATTACTGCTGTAATTTTTTATTTTCAAAGAATTTTTGTAGAAACTTACTTAGAAAAAAAAAAGTGATGCATTAATTCAAGATTTCCCAAATATAGTATATGTATTCATTTAAAAATAAAATGTAAAACCCCTTGCCAATTTGTATCGTTAATATGATTCATTATTTAATATTTAATAATATTAAAGTATGGTATATATAATGGAACACTACTCAAATCATTTATTTTATATAATTAATATAACCCATTATTTGAAGAGCTCAAAAACCTTTTACTATTTTATATTTTAAATATGATCTATTTATAAGGGGTGGCACGTGTGCATGGGAGTCTTTGCAGTCTCATATTAAATCCACTTTCTTCTTATGCTTGTGGTTTGGGAAATGTTTCAAATAACTTTTGGGGGGATTATTCTCTTTGGGAAGGTGTAAAAATAGCGAGAGAAAGGAGGATTCCCGAGATTGCTATCCTTGGTGATTAAATGATGGTGGCTTAGGATATTATCAAGATATCCGTTGTCAGAAATATTGTCTTTAATTGAATTATGTGTCAATCCCTTGATCTTGTTGATAAGTTTGAGCAGGTCTCCATATTCCACATTAGACGCGAACATAAATCTTGTGACAATTACTTAGCTAATGTTGGGTCTAGGCTTAACAAGAGAGAATTTGTTTAAATGGAATATGGCGCGTTCTTCCCATTTCATAATTTCAATTCCTCTAGATTTAATGATGTTGGAAAAGTGGCATGGTGCAGGTTTGGGAAGTTGGGTGCCCAGGTGGCTCATACATATGAACATGAAAGGATTTTACTTTAGTGTTCACTCCAATCTATGTGAATGGAGTTTATGTGAATGGATTTTAATATACAAGATAGATTTTGCAATGAATGTCATTTATTCTTCAGGAGGTTTGGCTATACAATGCTCTCTTTGTGGTGTTTTTTTTGGATTCCTCTAGTTATTTGTTTTTATTAGAGCACTTTCATCTACATAAATTTTGGGAATTTATTTTCAGGGTAGAGACATGTACCGTCAACATATTGAAATCATAAATATGTCGTTCGGCAGGTAAAACTGAAGGTGGTGAATACTACACCCAAGAACCAAAGAGAATTTCATGGGTTACTTGAAGAAAATGTTTCACCTTATTGAAAATCTATTTAACCCTTATTGATGCCCCTTAAAGAAGTACAACATCAGAAAGAATATGTATATCACCATCACTCCCACATACTGTCAGGTATATAGGGAGTCCCTTAGGTCTATTGAAACCAACTATAGATCAATCTATTAGTCTCCTAACTTCTATAGTGGCATTGATAACAACACTCGGGAAGACTACGCTCTAGTATCTTGCTTGCAACTTAAGTGTTGTGATGTAAAGCAAGACAATGAGATGAGACTAGTACTTTGCTTCCATCTTGATAGTTGTGATGTAAAGCCAGTATAATATCCTTCTTACATCTTCAGTGTTGTGACGTAAATAAAGACGATGAGATGAGACTAGTACTATGCTTCCATCTTGATAGCTATGACGTAAAGCCAGTCTAGTATCTTGTTTCCAGCAAGAGTGTTGTGACTTAAAGCAAGACATTGAGATGAGACTAGTACTGTGCTTCCATATTGAGAAGCTGTGACGTAAATCCAGTCTAGTATCTTCCTTCCAGCTTGATTGTTGTGACATAAAGAAAGACGAGTACTGAGCTTCCATCCTTACAACTGTGACATAAAGCCAATATTGTGTTATGATGAGCCAGCTTCGTGCTGTGATGATGATGATGTATTAGTTTTATACTCATACATATTGATGCAGATGATGATTGCATTCCTTTGAGAATGACGATGTTTCCAATGAAGAAAACTTCCGATGATTTATAGATATGCCAGTTAGTGTTCCAAGATGATATTAATGATGTTGTCCTCCTAATGATGTTGATGATAAAGGCCTTTGTCTCGTATGATGTTGCTGTAGAATACCCTTCTTGTTAAGGGGGAGTGTTGAAATAATGTAACTGCAAAGTGTATTCTTATTATTATTTGATATATTATTCATTGGATTAATCCCCATTGTGGATTGATCATGTCGGCTATTGTAAAAGCACCAAATCTCCTTTTGCGGATTGGTCATAATATAATTGTAATAGGCAAAAGAAGAAGTCAGCGCCAAAATATATCAAAGAGGCCTAAGAATATAATAAACGTGGCTATAACTACCGAGGAGAAGAAGTCGGCCCGGCTAGTGAAAGGACACTCCCACATGTGCCAGTCTTGTATAAATAAGGACACACAATCACTTGTTCATTTGAGAGGCAAGTTTCAGAGCTGCAGCTAGAGAAGAGAGAGAGAGAGAGGCACATCTTTAGGAGAGGAATTTATGTACTTGTTTGAGTTATCTCTTGGCATTGTATTGGCTATCAATATTAAGGAAGTTTTGTTGGGTTTTCTGCGCCATGAGGGTTTCCCAGGATAAATGATGTGTCTCTTGTGATTGTGTATTTCTCATTGATCTTATCTTATGTTGTTGTTATTCATTGAAATGCAAATAACTATAATAATGGCTTAAACATTAACATATCCATCCTAGTACCAATCCCTATTCTTCCTCTATAGTCATGCTACTCAAGAAAGAAGGAAATTGCTGCATCCATACATAACTTCTCCGCCTTAAAAAAACTCTAATCAAGAAAAATTTCCCATTCACATCACTCATGATAATTTGGATGAGTTGAGTGGTGCTCAGTACTTTACCAAATTTGATCTTGGTTCTCTCTACCACTAGATACATATGAAAGCATAATGCATTACCAAGACTACACTTAGAACTCATGAGGGTCACCATGAGTTATTGGTCATGCGCTTTGGCCTATGTAATTCCCTCTCCACTTTTTAAATTCAAATGAATCATGTCTTCCATCCTTTCTTCAATTATTTTTTCTTGATTTTGTTTGAAGGTATTTTCATCTATAGTAAAACTTGGAAATCCCATCTCACCCATGTGGATGAATTTATACATCTACTATCTAAACAATTGTTTTTTCTCAAACATTGTAAACATGATTTTGAAGCCCTTCAAGTTGAGTACCTAGGTCATATTGTAGGAAAGGATGGTGTAAGGGTGGATCCTAAGAAAATATAAGCTGTGAAGGATTGACCTCTCCCTAAAAAACTTAAAATATTTCATGGTTTCTTGGATTTAATAGGCTATTATCACAACCTTGTTTATAATTATGGAAAAATTTCATCTCCTCTCACTCCTCTTATAAAAAATAATACTTTCAGTTTCACCCGAATGACTAATCAATCCTTCCACACCTTTAAAGAGGCTATGCGTACAAATCCTATCCTAGCACTACCAGACTTCAACAAGACTTTTTTCCTGGAAAATAATTCTTCTTCGAAAGAAATTGGGGCTTTCTCATGCAAGATGGAATAGCTTTGGATTTCACTATAAAACATACTTTTGAGAAACATTTGGGCCAACCAACCTATGAAAAGGAAATGTCAGATATTCTAGATACATTGAATCTCTAGCATCCTTATCTCTTGGGGAAACGTTTTGAAATTAAAGCTTCTCATCATAACCTCATGTGTTTTCTAGAACAAAGAGCTTCATCCCTCAAGCAACACAAATGGGTGACCAAGTTGTTTGGATATGATTATGAGATCATTTACATTAAGGGAAAATAAAATGTGGTTGTTGTTTCTCTTTCAAGGAAAATGATGAAGAAGGGTCCATATTTTCCCTCTCTTTCATTGTCATAGATTGGCTCGAAGCCATTCACCAATAATGGTTCCAAGACCTGAAATTTTCTAACGTAATCGAATAGTTGCAACATGATTCTCAAGTTTCTCTAGGATGACCTTGGAATAATGAATGGATCCACTGTAAACATCACTTGTATTTAAGAAAAAAATTGAACCTTAAATCTATTATGTTATGTTCTCTTCATGCTTCACCCATAGCTAGGCATTAAGGCTTTACCAAAACCTATGAAAAGGTCAAATGTTATTCTCTCTAGGAAGGTATTTAATATGACGTAATTACCTTTGTGGTTGAATGCTATACCTTTCGATGTCGTAAGTGAGAAACGCTCAAAGAACTAGGAACACTCCAATCGATCTCAATTCCACCTACTATTTGGAATGATATTTCGATGGAATTCATTGTTGGCTTACCTAAATCGAGAAATAATTTAGTCATCATGGTTGTATTAGATCGTCTTTCCAAATATTTTCCTTTTTTTCCTTTTCAAGACCCATTGACTGCATCCAACATGACTCAACTCTTTATGAATAAAATCCTCAAAATCCATGGCATTCCTGATTCATTCTATTGTCTACGATTTTGATCTAGATTTCACAAAGAAATTTTGGCAATAATTGTTCAAGAACTAAGAATTCTATGACACTGATACAAACCATTTTGGCGGTTTGACCAAGTTGAAATAGTCTAGTGCAATGGAAGGATTTATTACCTCCCTTGGGGAATTGTATTTCAAAGCAGAGGGCATGTTAGGTGCCTTCTTGAGGGAATTATTTTTCAATGGCCTAAAGGATGAAATCCAATCTTAGGTCATAATGGATTTCTGCTAGACTTGCTTTGAAACTAATAAATGTTCCAAGGAAGCACAATAGGTTGTCTCTTATTGGCACTAAAAATCCTCTTTTATTCCTAATCGTAGACCTCCCAATCTTGCCCCTCATACCACTCCTCTAAAGATCCTAAAATTAACAAAAGCATAAATGCATGAACGTCAACTCAAGGGCATTTTTTATAATTGTGATGATGATATTTTATGGGGCACAAGTATAAAGAATATGAAAATTTCATGGCCATTTCTGAGCATGTTTCAGATGAGGATGTCAATGTTTCCCCTATTTAAGAGCTACCCCTAGTAGATGATCCTACTCCTAGTTAATTGGCTACATTGATCAAAGGAAAGTCATCATCCTAGTTTTTAGTGGCAACAACCATAGTTTTATCCATCACCGCATTGCCCAAGAAATAAATTGTTATATCCATGTTGTCAACATTTCTCAATTCTTGAATTCCAATGGTGATTCCGTGAAATGTGGTGGACTTTGTGAAAATGTGTGCCTACAAATTGGTTAGTACCACCTGAAATATCATATGTTTTCTATCGATATGGGTGGTTGTGAAATTATTCTTAGTGATAAATGATTATGCACTCTTGACCCCATCACCATGGATTTTAAGTAATTTACCATGAAATTGAAACAAGAGGGAAAACAATATGATTTTCAAGGAATCACATCAGACACCCCTAAATCATCACTTCCACCCCATGGAAAAGCTACTAAAAAAAGATTATTCTAGCATTATTTCCCAAATCCATTCCATTTAAGTGATTGAGACACTCTCTCTTCACCCCACACTCCAATATATACTCTCCCAACACCAAGTTGTTTTTAACACTAACCATGGACTTTCCCCTTCCCGTGGCATCAATGATCATTTCATTACTCTCATACTATGTAATCTTCTTCCCAAAATTTTCCCTAACCATGATCATGGGGTCTCCATTCATTGAACCTATGACATAACATTTTTGTTTGTGGGATATTAAGGAATACCCCTAATTTGAATAGAGATTGATAATTACCTCTCCAAATATTGTTTTTAACTCCTCTACCAATACTTTTTTCCAATTAAAAAACCCTACTTTTACTAGATATCTCATATTTTTACCAAATACCCATTTTAATAACCCCAAATACCAACAAACTCCCCCATACCTCATATCCCCCCTCCTAATACCTACAATTTATTTTCTCTATTTTTAATAATTTTAAAACCCCCTTTATGAATGAAAGTGATAATATATTGGTCATTAAGGTAAATCCCCCATCATCGCCATCCCTTTTCCTAGAAAGATGAAACTGAGAAAATTGTTCAGTATTTTCTAAAAGCAAGTGTTATCCTATTGAAATAACGTAACTGCAAAGTTTATTCTTATTATTATTTAATATATTATTCATTAGATCGATCCCCATTGTGGATTGACCATGTAAGCTATTGTAAAAGGACCAAATCCCCTTTTGCGGATTGGTCATAATATAATTGTAATAGACAAAATAAGAAGTCGATCACAGAATATATCAAAGAGGCCCCAAAATATAATAAAGGTGGTTATAACCACCCAGGAGAAGAATTCAGCCCTGCCAGTGAAAGGACACTATCACACATGCCAGTCTTGTATAAATAAGGAGGCTAGTGCCTCACTTAGACACACACTCACATGTTCATTTGAGAGACAAGTTTTGAAGCTGCAGCTGGAGAAGAGAGAGAGAGAGAGGCACATCTTTAGGAGAGGACTTTTTGTACTTGTTTGAGTTATCTCTTGGCATTGTATTGACTATCTATATTAAGGAAGTTTTGTTGGGTTTTCTGGCCCATGAGGGTTTCCGAGGATAAATGATGTGTCTCTTATGATTATGTATTTCTCAGTCATCTTATCTTATGCTGTTGTTATTCATTGAAATGCAAAGAACTATAATAATGGATTAAACATTAACATGGTATGAGATCCAACCTGAAGAGAGCATATTTCACAAGAGAAAAGTGAAAAATGTCACTATTGTCGTACATGCAAATTCGGGTTTTTTGTTGGAGAGGTAATTCATCCCTAAAACCATATAGAAAAGTGCACCGTCCCGCAAGGATCATTTTGACACCTTCAACACACCTTTTCAGTGGATATATCTCCCGAAAAGTGAAACCCTAGTTTCACAAAGTACGAGAAGTACCAGAAAACCAGAGAACCAGAAGTACCAAAAGTACCAGAGTACCGAAGGTACCAGAAAACTAGAAGCACCAATCCAGAAATATGCAGATCAAGTTTGGAGGGGTAAAAGTTGGATTTTCTCAGATCCAAGCACAATAGGCTACTAGCCTCAGTAAAGCGCACCTCCTTGTAAGTTCAAAATTTGATTTTGAACATTTTCATTTTTGGACATTTTCTTAGCTTCAAGTAAAAGATGTCTGCAAGCGTCAAGCATGTTCACAAGCTATAAGGTGTGTAAAACTTCCATCCCTGGAAGTATAGGATTGGTCTCATTCTTGAAGATAAAGACCTAGCAATATTCTTCAAAGAAGAAGTGCCGAAGCCTATCGATGTTGCAGAAAAATCAAAGCACCAAAAGGACACAATCAGGGCCAAAAGAATCATTGCAGATTCAATCAAAGACTGCCTTATTCCCTATGTGTCATAAGAGAAGAACTCGAAAGAAATTTTTGATGCCCTAAAAAAACTATATGAAGGAAAGAACATAAAATAGAAGACGAATCTTAGAAATCAACTCAAGAATACAAGAATGAAGAAAGGAGAATCAATCCAAGAATAATTCTCGAGAATATCCCAATTAAAATAACAACTAGAAGCAACTGGAGATACTATAGATGAACACAAACTTATAATGACAACCCTAAATGGTCTCACAATACCTTCGGATGCATTCATCCAAACGATTTGTGTCAGAACAGAGAAACTGAAGTTTGACAGTCTATGGGAAGAATGCATCCAAGAAGAAACAAGAGTAGCTAACCAAGAGGATTTACTAGCAAGAGTTTAAGATCAATCCCTAGCTACTCACACTAAAGGAGAAAGAAATAAATCTTACTTCCATAAAGAGACTTACAAAGAGTCTCAACCCCAAAACACATTCAGTCATAAAGAATCTCATCCAAGGAGATTCCAAAAGAAAGGACAATCAAAGGAAAGATATTACTCATCTGTACAATGCTACCATTGTGACAAGATGGGACACATTGTGAATTTTTTTCCAGCTAGACCAGAAGAATACAAGAGGAAACAAAAGAGGCACCATGCCCATGCAGTTGAAGATGAAGAGCCACCTGCATATATGTTAAGAGAACAGACTAAAGAACATGTCTTAATCTTGACCATATCATAGTGGTGCCTCCAAGCACATGACAGTACATAGAGATGTTCTCTATTACATTTCAGAAAATAAGTTTTCTCAGAAAGTTACACTTGGAGATGATTATCAATATCCCATCAAGGGAGTGGGAGAATCAAACTACAAACTTAATTCAGGAAATGAGATGAAGATGAAGGATGTACTATATATACTAGGTCTGACAAAGAAACTACTCTCCATATCATATTTACATAAGAAACGCTTTAGAGATTCCTTTATAGATGGAGAATTTCTTATGCGGGCTAAAGGAGAAACCTTAAAAGAAGAAATCATCATTGGAAAAGAAGAAGGTGGCTTATATAATCTAAAAGGGTCACTCAAAAGATACCATGACCCACACCAGTGAGAATCCATGTGAACTTTGGCATAGAAGATTAGCTCACATTAACGAAAAGGTACTACCATACATATGCAAAGCGGTCACATGTTTATCAGAACTTAAGGTTGATCATGAAGGTGTATGCAATGGATGTGTGCAAGGGAAGAACATCAAGAACCCTTTTCCAATGAGAGACAACAAAGCAGAAGGAGTCCTAGAACTCATCCATTCAAATGTGTGTGGTCCAATTCCATCATCCTCCATGAGTGGATATGTATACTATGTATCATTCATTGATGATTATTCTCGTAAGACCTGGTTGTATTTTTTGAAATCTAAAGATGAAGTGTTCAACAAGTTCAAGTAATTCAAAGCCTTGATAGAGAATCTTTCTGAAAGAAAGATCAATATAATCAGGTCAAATAATGGAGGAGAATAAACCTTAAAAGAGTTTTTGAGCTTCTACAACGATGTTGGGATCAAGAGGGAACTCACTACTCCTTATAATCCTCAACAAAACGATGTGGCTGAAAGAAAGAACATAGGGATATTGGAAGTTGTGAAGACCATGATCCATGACCAAGATCTTCCAATGTGCTTATGGGAAGAGGAAACAATGACAACTATATATATGAAAAATCTATTGTCCCATAGTGAAATTGGGTTCAAGACCTTGGAATATATGTTCACCGAAAAGAAGCCAGAGGTAAGCCATCTCAAAATATTTGGTTGCCTAGTATTTATACATATACCGAAAGAGAAAAGAAACAAGTTGGAACCCTTAAGAAAGAAGGGAATATTTGTGGGATACTGTGAGGTCTCCAAGACCTTCAAGATCTACATACCAGTTCACCACCACATTGAGATCAGTAGGGATGTGACCCTTGATGAAGATGCAACACTCAAGAAATCGAGAAAATGCGATCTTGAAGAGGTATGTGAAGAGGAACCCATAATCCCCAGAGTTGCAGAATCAGTGAGGGAGGTTCCCAAGGCTACTGAACCAGTGAGGAAATTCATAACTTCCCCTTATAAGGAAATTCTAGAATATCATGTAGTAGAGTTTCAAGAACCTCCTCAGATAACAATCTCCCATAAAATAAAGTCATCTTGTGCTAGAGATCTTATTCAAGATGGAGAGAAATATGGTGTTCCCAAAGGAACCACAAGACTTGTGAAGAAACCCAATCCATTCTCCAATTATATGGCTTTGATGTGTGATATCCTAGACAAGGAGCCTACCTTCTTTTAAGAATCCATTTAGAAGAAAGAATGGGAAAATGCCATGAAAAAAGAATACTAATACATAATAAAGAAGGATGTATGGGAAATAGTTCCCAGAACGAATAGCAAGGATGTGGTATCATCCAGATAGCTCTTCAAAATAAAATATGCTTCTAATGGAAGTATTAAGAAGTATAAAGAAATATTTGCAGCTCGTGGCTTTTCTCAAAAAGAAGGCATTGAATATGAAGATTCATTCGCTCCTATAGCCAGATACAGTTCGAGCAGAACCATCATAGCCATTGCAACTAAGATGAAGTGGAAGTTACACTAGCTGGACGTAAAGACAACTTTCCTAAATGGTATTATTGAAGAGGAATTGTATCTAGAGCAACCTCAAGGATTTGAGGTTGAAGACATAAAGTCTAATGTCTGCAAGTTGAAGAAATCCTTGTACGGATTGAAGCAAGGTCCTAGAGCTTGGTATGGTTGAATAGACAACTTTTTGACGATATTGGGCTTTACCAAGAGTAAAGCAGATTCTAACCTCTACTTAAAAGTTATGAACGATGAGCCAGTCATATTATTTCTATATGTGGATGACTTATTCTTAACTGGAGAAGAAACGCTCATCACTAAATGTAAGAAGAGACTCACTTCATAATTTGAGATGAAGGACCTTGGCCTAATGCACTATTTCTTAGGTGTTCAGGTATGGCAGAGTCCAGAGAGGATATTCCTTAACCAAGGGAAGTTTTCAGTTGAAATCTTGAAAATATTCGACATGTTAGAGTGAAAGCCCATGAATACACCCATGGAAACGAAGCTAAAGTTGTTGGTCGATACTTTGTCAGAATTAAAATATGCCACACTATACACACAAATTATTGGATCCCTCATGTACTTGACGAACACAAGACCAAACATTTTTTTTGTCGTGAAAACCTTGAGTCAGTTTCTTGTAGAACCCAGACATGTTCACCTTGTGGCTACAAAACATGTGATGAGATAACTTAAGGGTACATTAGATTGTGGTCTCAATTATGATGGAGATCATGATTTCACATTGAGTGGGTACACTGATTCACATTGGGTAGGAAGTGTTTCTGACAGGAAAATCACTTCAGGATGTTGTTTCATTTTGGGATCAACCATGATCTCGTGGAAGAGTAGGCATAAATCCAACATTTCTCTCAGCATAACAGAAGTAGAATACATTGCTGCAGCTGCGAAGCTATATGTCTTTGAAAGTTGTTGACCAGCCTATTTGACCTAGAGATGGAAGCAACCACGATGCTATGTGACAACCAGAGCTGCATAAAGATGACATAGAATTATGTATTCCATGATATGTCAAAGCACATAGAGATTTGTTATCATTACATCCGTGGCATGGTGCAGAGAGGAGCCTTAAAGCTCTAGTACATTAGCACAGATGAATAGGTTGCTGATGTGTTCACCAAGCCTCTATCTCATGTAAAGTTTTAGGACTTTCGAGATAAGATTGGTATATTCCGAAAGGACTTTCCTCGAGAGGGGGAGTAGTTGCTATGATGAGACATCTCTTGCTTCCAATTTCATTGTTGTGACTTAAAGCAAGACGATGAGATGATACTAGTACTGTGCTTCCAATTTGATAGATGTGATGTAAAGCCGGTCTAGTATCTTTCCTAGAACTTAAGTGTTGTAATGTAAAGCAAGACGATGAGATGAGACTAGTACTGTGCTTCCAGCTTGATAGTTGTGACGTAAATCCAATATAATATCCTTCTTCCATCTTTAGTGTTGTGACGTAAATAAAGACGATGAGATGAGACTAGTACTATGCTTCCATCTTGATAGCTATGATGTAAATCCAGTGTAGTATCTTGCTTCCAGCTTGAGTGTTGTGACATAAAGAAAGACATTGAGCTGAGACTAGTACTGTGCTTCCATATTGAGAAGTTGTGACGTAAATCCAGTCTAGTATCTTGCTTCCAGCTTGATTGTTGTGACATAAAGCAAGACGAGTACTGAGCTTCCATCCTTACAACTGTGACGTAAAGCCAATCTTGTATTATGATGAGCCATCTTCGTGCTGTGATGATGATGATGTATTATTTTTATACTAATACATATTGATGCAGATGGTGATTGCATTCCTTTGAGAATGACGATGTTTCCGATCAAGAAAACTTCTGATGATTTATAGATATGCCAGTCAGTGTTCCAAGATGATATTAATGATGTTGTCCTCCTAATGATGTTGATGATAAAAGCCTCTGTCTCGTATGATGCTGCTGTAGAATACCCTTCTTGTTAAGGGGGAGTGTTGAAATAATGTAACTGGAAAGTGTATTCTTATTATTATTTGATATATCATTTATTGGATTAATCCCCATTATGGATTGATCATGTCGGCTATTGTAAAATGACCAAATCTCCTTTTGTGGATTGGTCATAATATAATTGTAATAGGCAAAAGATGAAGTCAGCCCCAGAATATATCAAAGAGGCCTAAGAATATAATAAAGGTGGCTATAACTACCGAGGAGAAGAAGTCGGCCCTGCTAGTGAAAGGACACTCCCACACATGCCAATCTTTTATAAATAAGGACACACAATCACTTGTTCATTTGAGAGACAAGTTTCAGAGCTGCAGCTAGAGAAGAGAGAGAGAGAGAGGCACATATTTAGGAGAGGAATTTATGTACTTGTTTGAGTTATCTCTTTGCATTGTATTGGCTATCAATATTAAGGAAGTTTTGTTGGGTTTTCTGCCCCATGAGGTTTCCCAGGATAAATGATGTGTCTCTTGTGATTGTGTATTTCTCAGTGATCTTATCTTATGTTGTTGTTATTCATTGAAATGAAAAGAACTATAATAATGGCTTAAACATTAACATATCCATCCTAGTACCAATCCCTATTCTTCCTCTATAGTCATGCTACTCAATAAAGAAGGAAATTGGTGCATGCATACATAACTTCTCTGCCTTAAAAAAATTCTAATCAAGAAAAATATCCCATTCACATCACTCATGATAATTTGTATGAATTGAGTGGTGCTCAATACTTTACCAAATTTGATCTTGGTTCTCTCTACCACTAGATACATATGAAATCATAATGCATTCCCAAGACTACACTTAGAACGCATGAGGGTCACCATGAGTTATTGGTCATGCGCTTTGGCCTATGTAATTCCCTCTCCACTTTTTAAACTCGAATGAATCATGTCTTCCATCCTTTCTTCAATTATTTTTTCTTGATTTTGTTTGATGATATTTTCATCTATAGTAAAATTTGAAAATCCCATCTCACCCATGTGGACGAATTTATACATCTACTATCTAAACAATTTTTTTTCCTCAAACATTGTAAACATGATTTTGAAGCCCTTGAAGTTGAGTACCTAGGTCATATTGTAGGAAAGGATGGTGTATGGGAGGATCCTAAGAAAATCTAAGCTGTGAAGGATTGACCTCTCCCTAAAACACTTAAAATATTTCATGGTTTCTTGGATTTAATAGGCTATTATCACAACCTTGTTTATAATTATGGAAAAATTTCAGCTCTTCTCACTCCTCTTATAAAAAATAATACTTTCAGTTGCACCCGAATGACTGATCAATCCTTCCACACCTTTAAAAAAGCTATGTGTACAAATCCTATCCTAGCACTACCAAACTTCAACAAGACTTTTTTCCTGGAAAATAATTCTTCCTCGAAAGAAATTGGGGCTTTCTCATGCAAGATGGAATACCTTTGGATTTCTCTAGAAAACAACCTTTTGAGAAAGATTTGGGCCAAGCAACCTATGAAAAGGAAATGTCAGATATTCTAGATACACTAAATCTCTAGCATCCTTATCTCTTGGGGAACCGTTTTGAAATTAAAACTTCTCATCGTAGCCTCATGTGTTTTCTAGAACAAAGAGCTTCATCCCTCGAGCAACACAAATGGGTGACCAATTTGTTTGGATATGATTATGAGATCATTTACATTAAGGGAAAATAAAATGTGGTTGTTGTTTCTCTTTCAAGGAAAATGATGAAGAAGGGTCCATATTTTCCCTCTCTTTCATTGTCATAGATTGGCTCGAAGCCATTCACCAATAATGGTTCCAAGACCCAAAATTTTCTAACCTAATCGAATAGTTGCAACATGATTCTCAAGTTTCTCTAGGATGACCATGGAATAATGAAGGGATCCACTATAAACATCACTTGTATTTAAGAAAAAAATTGAACCTTAAATCCATTCTGTTATGTTCTCTTCATGCTTCACCCATAGCTAGGCATTAAGGCTTTACCAAAACCTATGAAAAGGTCAAACGTTATTCTTTCTAGGAAGGTATGCAATATGAAATAATTACCTTTGTGGTTGAATGTTATACCTTTCAATGTCGTAAGTGAGAAATGCTCAAAGAACTAGGAACACTCCAATCGATCTCAATTACACCTACTATTTGGAATGATATTTCGATGGAATTCATTGTTGGCTTACCTAAATCGAGAAATAATTTAGTCATCATGGTTGTATTAGATTGTCTTTCCAAATATTTTCCTTTTTTTCCTCTTCAAGACCCATTGACTGCATCCAACATGACTCAACTCTTTATGAATAAAATCCTCAAAATCCATGGCATTCCCGATTCATTCTATTGTCTACGATTTTGATCTAGATTTCACAAAGAAATTTTGGCAATAATTGTTCAAGAACTAAGAATTCTATGACACTGATACAAACCATTTTGGCGGTTTGACCAAGTTGAAATAGTCTAGTGCAATAGAAGGATTTATTACCTCCCTTGGGTAACTTTATTTCAGAGCAGAGGGCATGTTAGGTGACTTCTTGAGGGAATTATTTTTCAATGGCCTAAAGGATGAAATCCAATCTTAGGTCATAATGGATTTCTGCTAGACTTAAATTGAAACTAATAAACGTTCCAAAGAAGCACAATAGGTTGTCTCTTCTTGGCACTAAAAATCCTCTTTTATTCCTCATCGTATACCTCCCAATCTTGCCCCTCATACCACTCCTCTAAAGATCCTAAAATTAACACAAGCATAAATGCATGAATGTCAACTCAAGGACATTTTTTATAATTGTGATGATGATATTTTATGGGGCACAAGTATAAAGAATATGAAAATTTCATGGCCATTTCTGAGCATGTTTCAGATGAGGATGTCAATGTTTCCCCTATTTAAGAGCTACCCCTACTAGATGATCCTACTCCTAGTTAATTGGCTACATTGATCAAAGGAAAGTCATCATCCTAGTTTATAGTGGCAACAACCATAGTTTTATCCATCACCGCATTGCCCAAGAAATAAATTGTTATATCCATTCTGTCAACTTTTTTCCATTCTTGAATTCCAATGGTGAGTCCATGAAATGTGGGGAAATTTGTGAAAATGTGTGCCTACAAATTGGTTAGTACCACCTGAAATATCATATGTTTTCTATCGATATGGGTGGTTGTGAAATTATTCTTAGTGATAAATGGTTATGCACTCTTGANACCTCCCTTGGGGAATTGTATTTCAGAGCAGAGGGCATGTTAGGTGCCTTCTTGAGGGAATTATTTTTCAATGGCCTAAAGGATGAAATCCAATCTTAGGTCATAATGGATTTCTGCTAGACTTGCTTTGAAACTAGTAAACATTCCAAGGAAGCACAATAGGTTGTCTCTTCTTGGCACTAAAAATCCTCGTTTATTCCTCATCGTTGACCTCCCAATATTGCCCCTCATACCACTCCTCTAAAGATCCTAAAATTAACACAAGCATAAATGCATGAACGTCAACTCAAAGGCATTTTTTATAATTGTGATGATGATATTTTATGGGGCACAAGTATAAAGAATATGAAAATTTCATGGCCATTTCTGAGCATGTTTCAGATGAGGATGTCAATGTTTCCCCTATTTAAAAGCTACCCCTAGTATATGATCCTACTCCTAGTTAATTGGCTACATCGATCAAAGGAAAGTCATCATCCTAGTTTATAGTGGAAACAACCATAGTTTTATCCATCACCGCATTGCCCAAGAAATAAATTGTTATATCCATGTTGTCAACATTTTTCAATTCTTGAATTCCAATGGTGATTCCATGAAATGTGGGGGACTTTGTGAAAATCTGTTCCTACAAATTGGTAAGTACCACCTAAAATATCATATGTTTTCTATCGATATGGTTGGTTGTGAAATTATTCTTAGTGATAAATGGTTATGCACTCTTGACCCCATCACCATGGATTTTAAGTAATTTACCATGCAATTGAAACAAGAGGGAAAAAAATATGATTTTCAAGGAATCACATCAGACACCCCTGAATCATCACTTCCACCCCATGGAAAAGCTACTAAAAAAAGATTATTCTAGCATTATTTCCCAAATCCATTCCATTAAAGTGATTGAGACACTCTCTCTTCACCCCACACTCCAATATATACTCTCCCAACACCAAGTTGTTTTTAACACTAACCATGGACTTTCCCCTTTCCATGGCATCAATGATCATTCCATTACTCTCATACTATGTAATCTTCTTCCCAAAATTTTCCCTAACCATGATCATGGGGTCTCCATTCATTGAACCTATGACATAACATGTTTGTTTGTGGGATATTAAGGAATACCCCTAATTTGACTAGAGATTGATAATTACCTCTCCAAATATTTTTTTKAACTCCTCTCCCAATACTTTTTTCYAATTAAAAAACCCTACTTTTACTAKATAYCYCATATTTTTACCAAATACCCCTTTTAATACCCCCCAATACCAACAAACTCCCCCATACCTCATATCCCCCYTCCTAATACCTACAATTTATTTTCTCTATTTTTCATAATTTWAAAACCCCCTTTATGAATGAAAGTGATAATATATTGGTCATTAAGGTAAATCCCCCATCATCGTCATCCCTTTTCCTAGAAAGATGAAACTGAGAAAATTGTTCAGTATTTTCTAAAAGCAAGTGTTGTCCTATTGAAATAATGTAACTGCAAAGTTTATTCTTATTCTTATTTAGTATATTATTCATTAGATCGATCCCCATTGTGGATTGACCATGTCATCTATTGTAAAAGGACCAAATCCCCTTTTGCGGATTGGTCATAATATAATTGTAATAGACAAAAGAAGAAGTCGATCACAGAATATATCAAAGAGGCCCCAAAATATAATAAAGGTGGTTATAACCACCCAGGAGAAGAATTCAGCCCTACCAGTGAAAGGACACTCTCACACGTGCCAGTCTTGTATAAATAAGGAGGCTAGTGCCTCACTTAGACACACACTCACTTGTTCATTTGAGAGACAAGTTTTGAAGCTGCAGCTGGAGAAGAGAGAGAGAGAGAGGCACAACTTTAGGAGAGGAATTTTTGTACTTGTTTGAGTTATCTCTTGGCATTGTATTGGCTATCTATATTAAGGAAGTTTTGTTGGGTTTTCTGGCCCATGAGGGTTTCCCAAGATAAATGATGTGTCTCTTGTGATTATGTATTTCTCAGTGATCTTATCTTATGTTGTTGTTATTCATTGAAATGAAAAGAAATATAATAATGGCTTAAACATTAACATGGTATGAGATCCAACCTGAAGAGAGCATATTTCACAAGAGAAAAGTGAAAAATGTCACTCTTGTCGTACATGCAAATTAGGGTTTTTTGTTGGAGAGGTAATTCAACCCTAAAACCATATAGAAAAGTGCACCGTCCCGCAAGGATCATTTTGACACATTCAACACACCTTTTCAGTGGCTATATCTCCCGGAAAGTGAAACCTTAGTTTCACAACATACGAGAAGTACCAGAAAACTAGAGAACCAGAAGTACCAAAAGTACGAGAGTACCAAAGGTACCAGAAAACCAGAAGCACCAGTCCAGAAATACGCAGATCAAGTTTGGAGGGGTAAAAGTTGGATTTTCTCAGATCCAAGCACAATAGGCTACTAGCCTCAGCAAATCTCACCTCCTTGTAAGTTCAAATTTTGATTTTGAACATTTTCATTTTTGGACATTTTCCCAGCTTCAAGTAAAAGATGTCTGCAAGCGTTAAGCATGTTCACAAGCTAGAAGGTGTTTAAAACTTCCATGCCTGGAAGTATAGGATTGGTCTCATTCTTGAAGAGAATGACCTAGCAATATTCTTCAAAGAAGAAGTGTCGAAGCCTATCGATGTTGCAGAAAAATTAAAGCACCAAAAGGACACAATCAGGGCCAAAAGAATCATTGCAGATTCAATCAAAGACCACCTTATTCCCTATGTGTCATAAGAGAAGACTTCGAAAGAAATGTTTGATGCCGTAAACAAGCTATATGAAGGAAAGAATATAAACTAGAAGATGAATCTTAGAAATCAACTCAAGAATACAAGAATGAAGAAAGGAGAATCAATCCAAGAATAATTCTCGAGAATATCCCAATTAAAATAAAAACTAGAAGCAACTGGAGATACTATAGACGAGAACAAACTTATAATGACAACCCTAAATGGTCTCACAATACCTTGGGATGCATTCATCCAAACGATTTGTGCCAGAACAGAGAAACTGAAGTTTGACAGTCTACGGGAACAATGCATCCAATAAGAAACAAGAGTAGATAACCGAGAGGATTTACTAGCAAGAGTTTAAGATCAATCCCTAGCTACTCACACTAAAGGAGCAAGAAAGAAGTCTTACTTCCATAAAGAGACTTACAAAGAGTCTCAACCCCAAAACACATTCAGTCATAAAGAATCTCATCCAAGGAGATTCCAAAAGAAAGGACAATGAAAGGAAAGATATTACTCATCTGTACAATGCTACCATTGTGACAAGATGGGACACATTGTGAATTTTTTTCCAGCTAGACTAGAAGAATACAAGAGGAAACAAAAGAGGCACCCTGCCCATGCAGTTGAAGATGAAGAGCCACCTGCAAATATGTTAAGAGAACAGACTAAAGAACATGTCTTAATCTTGACCATCTCAGGATCGGTAACACCTAGAGAAGACACTTGGCTCATTGATAGTGGTGCCTCCAAGCACATGACAGTACATAGAGATGTTCTCTCTTACATTTCGTAAAATAAGTTTTCTCAGAAAGTTACACTTGGAGATGATTATCAATATCCCATCAAGGGAGTGGGAGAATCAAACTACAAGCTTAATTCTGAAAATGCGATGAAGATGAAGGATGTACTATATGTACTAGGTCTGACAAAGAAACTACTCTCCATATCATCTTTACAGAAGAATCCATGTGAACTTTGGCATAGAAGATTAGATCACATTAACGAAAAGGTGATACCATACATATGCAAAGCAGTCACAGGTTTACGAGAACTCAAGGTTGATCATGAAGGTGTATGAAATGGATGTGTGAAAGGGAAGAACATCAAGAACCCTTTTCCAATGAGAGACAACAAAGCAGAAGGAGTCCTAGAACTCATCCATTCAAATGTGTGTGGCCCAATTCCATCATCCTCCATGAGTGGATTTGTATACTATGTATCATTCATTGATGATTATTCTCGTAAGACCTGGTTGTATATTTTGAAATCTAAAGATGAAGTGTTCAACAAGTTCAACTAATTCAAAGCCTTGATAGAGAATCTTTCTAAAAGAAAGATCAATATAATCAGGTCAAATAATGGAGGAGAGTAAACCTTAAAAGAGTTTGTGAGCTTCTACAATGATGTTGGGATCAAGAGGGAACTCACTACTACTTATAATCCTCAACAAAACGATGTGGCTGAAAGAAAGAACAGAGCGATATTGGAAGCTGTGAAGACCATGATCCACGACCAAGATATTCCAATGTGCTTATGGGCAGAGGAAACAATGACAACCGTATATATGAAAAATTGATTGTCCCATAGTGCACTTGGGTTCAAGACCTTGGAATATATGTTCACTGAAAAGAAGCCAGAGGTAATCCATCTCAAAATATTTGGTTGCCTAGTATTTATACATATACCGAAAGAGAAAAGAAACAAGTTGGAACCCTTAAGAAAGAAGGGAATATTTGTGGGATACTGTGAGGTCTCCAATACCTTCAGGATCTACATACCAGTTCACCGCCACATTGAGATCAGTAGGGATGTGACCCTTGATGAAGATGCAACACTCAAGAAATCGAGAAAATGCGAGCTTGAAGAGGTATGTGAAGAGGAACCCGTAATCCCCAGAGTTGTAGAATCAGTGAGGGAGGTTCCCAAGGCTACTGAACCAGTGAGAGAATTCATAACTTCCCCTTATAAGGAAATTCTAGAATATCATGACGTAGTAGAGTTTCAAGAACCTCCTCAGATGACAATCTCCCATAAAATAAAGCCATCTTGTGCTAGAGAGCTTATTCAAGATGGAGAGAAATATGGTGTTCCCAAAGGAACCACAAGACATGTGAAGAAACCCAATCCATTCTCCAATTATATAGCTTTGATGTGTGATATCCTAGACAAGGAGCCTACTTGCTTTTAAGAAGCCATTCCGAAGAAAGAATGGGCAGATGCCATGAAAAAAGAATACTAATCCATAATAAAGAAGGATGTATGGGAAATAGTTCCCAGACCGAATAGCAAGGATGTGGTATCGTCCAGATGGCTCTTCAAAATAAAATATGCTTCTAATGGAAGTATTGAGAAGTATAAAGAAAGATTTGCAGGTTGTGGCTTTTCTCAAAAAGAAGGCATTGACTATGAAGATTCATTCGCTCCTGTAGCCAGATACAGTTCGATCAGAACCATCATAGCCCTTGCAACTAAGATGAAGTGGAATTTACACAAGCTGGACGTAAAGACAACTTTCCTAAATGGTATTATTGAAGAGGAAGTGTATATAGAGCAACCTCAAGGATTTGAGGTTGAAGACAGAAAGTCTAATGTCTGCAAGTTGAAGAAATCCATGTACGGATTGAAGCAAGCTCCTAGAGCTTGGTATGGTCGAATAGACAACTTTTTGACGATCTTGGGCTTTACCAAGAGTAAAGCAGATTCTAACCTCTACTTAAAGGTTATGAACAATGAGCCAGTGATATTATTTCTATATGTGGATGACTTATTATTAACTGGAGAAGAAAAGCTCATCACTAAATGTAAGAAGAGACTCACTTCATAATTTGAGATGAAGGACCTTGGCCTAATGCATTATTTCTTAGGTATTTAGGTATGGCAGAGTCCAGAGGGGATATTCCTTAACCAAGGGAAGTATGGAGTTGAAATCTTGAAAATATTCGACATGTTAGAGTGGAAGCCCATGAATACACCCATGGAAACGAAGCTGAAGTTGTTGGTCGATACTTCATCAGAATTAATTGATGCCACACTATACACACAAATTATTGGATCCCTTATGTACCTGATGAACACAAGACCAGACATTTTTTTTGTCGTGAAAACCTTGAGTCAGTTTCTTGTAGAACCCAGACATGTTCACCTTGTGGCTGCAAAACATGTGATGAGATAACTTAAGGGTACATTAGATTGTGGTCTCAATTATGATGGAGATCATGATTTCACATTGAGTGGGTACACTGATTCAGATTGGGTAGGAAGTGTTTCTGATAGGAAAATCACTTTAGGATGTTGTTTCAGTTTGGCATCAACCATGATCTCGTGGAAGAGTAGGAAGAAATCCAACATTTCTCTCAGCACAACAGAAGTAGAATACATTGCTATAGCTGCGAAGCTATATGTCTTTGAAAGTTGTTGACCAACCTATTTGACCTAGAGATGGAAGCAACCACGATCCTATGTGACAACCAGAGCTGCATAAAGATGACAGAGAATTATGTATTCCATGACATGTAGAAGCACATAAAGATTTTTTATCATTACATCTGTGGCATAGTGCAGAGAGGAGCCTTAAATCTCCAGTACATTAGCATAGATGAACAGGTTGCTGATGTGTTGACCAATCCTCTATCTCATGTAAAGTTTGAGCACTTTCGAGATAAGATTGGTATAGTCCGAAAGGACCTTCCTTGGGAGGGGGAGTAGTTGCTATGATGAGACATCTCTTGCTTCCAATTTCATTGTTGTGACTTAAAGCAAGACGATGAGATGAGACTAGTACTGTGCTTCCAACTTGATAGCTATGATGTAAAGCGAGTCTAGTATCTTGCTTCCAACTTAAGTGTTGTAATGTAAAGCAAGACGATGAGATGAGACTATTACTGTGCTTCTAGCTTGATAGTTGTGACGTAAATCTAGTATCATATCCTTCTTCCATCTTCAGTGTTGTGACGTAAATAAAGACGATGAGATGAGACTAGTACTATGCTTCCATCTTGATAGCTATGACGTAAAGCCAGTCTAGTTTCTTTCTTCCAGCTTGAGTGTTGTGACATAAAGCAAGACATTGAGATGAGACTAGTACTGTGCTTCCATATTGAGAAGTTGTGACGTAAATCCAGTCTAGTATCTTGCTTCCAACTTGATTGTTATGACATAAAGAAAGACGAGTACTGAGCTTCCATCCTTACAACTGTGACGTAAAGCCAATCTTGTATTATGATGAGCCAGCTTCGTGCTGTGATGATGATGATGTATTAGTTTTATACTAATACATATTGATGCAGATGATGATTGCATTCCTTTGAGAATGACGATGTTTCTGATGAAGAAAACTTCCAATGATTTATAGATATGCTAGTCAGTGTTCCAAGATGATATTAATGATGTTGATGATAAAGGCCACTATCTCGTATGATGCTGCTATAGAATACCCTTCTTGTTAAGTGGGAGTGTTGAAATAATGTAACTACAAAGTGTATTCTTATTATTATTTGATATATTATTCATTGGATTAATCCCCATTGTGGATTGATCATGTCGGCTATTGTAAAAGGACCAAATCTCCTTTTGGGGATTGGTCATAGTATAATTGTAATAGGAAAAAGAAGAAGTCAGCCCCATAATATATCAAAGAGGCCCAAGAATATAATAAAGGTGGCTATAACTACCGAGGAGAAGAAGTCGGCCCTGCTAGTGAAAGGACAGTCCCACACGTGCCAATCCTGTATAAATAAGGACACACAATCACTTGTTCATTTGAGAGACAAGTTTCAGAGCTGCAACTAGAGAAGAGAGAGAGAGAGAGGCACATCTTTAGGAGAGGAATTTATGTACTTGTTTGAGTTATATCTTGGCATTGTATTGGCTATCAATATTAAGGAAGTTTTGTTGGGTTTTCTGCCCCATGAGGGCTTCCCAGGATAAATGATGTCTCTCTTGTGATTGTGTATTTCTCAGTGATCTTATCTTATGTTGTTGTTATTCATTGAAATGCAAAGAACTATAATAATGGCTTAAACATTAACATATCCATCCTAGTACCAATCCCTATTCTTTCTCTATAGTCATGCTACTCAAGAAAGAAGAAAATTGGTGCATGCATACATAACTTCTCCGCCTTAAGAAAACTCTAATCAGGAAAAATTTCCCATTCAAATCACTCATGATAATTTGGATGAATTGAGTGGTGCTCAATAATTTACCAAATTTGATCTTGGTTCTCTCTACCACTAGATACATATGAAAGCATAATGCATTCCCAAGACTACACTTAGAACTCATGAGGGTCACCATGAGTTATTGGTCATGCGCTTTGGTCTATGTAATTCCCTCTCCAGTTTTTAAATTCGAATGAATCATGTCTTCCATCCTTTCTTCAATTATTTTTTCTTGATTTTGTTTGATGATATTTTCATCTATAGCAAAACTTGGAAATCCCATCTCACCCATGTGGATGAATTTATACATCTACTATCTAAACAATTTTTTTTTCTCAAACATTGTAAACATGATTTTGAAGCCCTTGAAGTTGAGTACC
>JZKD02S1848167.1:64797-86806 GCA_000966675.3 Picea glauca | reverse complement strand
TATTGATAAATAACAAGTGCCTTAACAACTGTATGTTGGATTCAGGGGTAAGTGCCAACATGATGTCTCTAAACGTCATGCAACAATTGGGCCTAAGGGTCACACAACTCTAAAAGAATGTGTGTGGTTTTGAATATAGAGCCATACACACACATAGGGTAATTGAGAATGTGGAAGTATGTCTTGGAAGATACCCCAAAAGAGTGATCCATATGGTCATTGTAGTAGTATATGTCCCAGATGTGTGAGGAATGTTGTTGTCCTGGAAATTTGTTGCAATTCTAGGAGGCACTTTAGAGATGGACCTCACTTATATCAATGTGCCTATGAACGATGGAATGATGAGTCATCTCCCGAATGTGCCAATGACCAAAATACATGTGCGAGAAATTACTAACCACATCAAGACTGATGAAGCACATGATCCAATCATAGAATGTCCTCCTGAATTTTCTCCTGATGATATGCCTTTTTCTAACGAGGAATATTTTGATCAGATACAATGGCCGAAGAAGGAAGATTATCAACAACTCCTGAACAATTATAAAGACAAGGAGGTTGGGACTGTCAAGTTGTTAAAGAAAGGAGAATATAGTGTATTGATCTAGCCATACCAACAAGAAGTTTTCACAATATAATCCCACCCTCCTCCCTCTACATAGTACACCGGGATTGTTCAAGAAACAACCAAGTTCATAACCAGATATTACAGAGAGGGAGACATAGTATGGATGTGGGCACGAAGAAGGGAAATCCTACTAACGTCAAAGGAAATGCACAATTTTGGCTTGGACCCTTCAGAATTGGAAGGAAGTCAGTCAATGATGCCTACTATTTGTCTACATTGGAAGGAAGAAGGAACCCATTACCAATTAGCAGGAACCTCCTCAAACCCCATCAAGGGGAAGAGACTTGACTTCAAAGATAAGAAGGTAGTCATTTTCATTCATTGTATATACCATTTGCATTTCATGCTAGAGTATTTTGTATTTCCATTTGTATATATGATTGCTTTCATTTTCTGTACTATATATATATGAGCCAAGGGTGATATCACCACCCAAAATGATTTCTAATATTTTATGTCGAGATCAAGCAGGTTACAGGTTATGACAGATATCTTGAGGTTCCCATGTGCTCTATGGTGAGCACATGTCCCCGAGTTAGAGCCAGATGTTGTCCCCTAGCCTAGGGATAACTAAGGAGAATATGTCTCGAGGCCCATAAGTCCTAGACATGAAGTACTGAGAGCCATATCGACTTGATCATGGCCCTGGAGGGCCCATCCTTTTCTTATTTAGCACCTCCACTTTGTCAGCAACAACAACATCCATTGCATCGTCCTGGTCCTACATAAAAAATGGATCTTGCTCCATGAGGTAATGAGTTTGGGTATCATGGTATGTGTCACTTTGATCCTCAAAAACTTTGGATATGTGCATTTAATTATTTTCACTTCTAACATGTTCTTGGACCTTATGCCTTTCCACTTAACCACACCTAGGGGAATGATAGGATTCCTTAGTAAGTTGGTACCCATAGGTTTTGTGTTTCCACTAGGGGGATTCATGAAAGGTCATTGTTCATTCCTACCATACTTACCACTTTATATATTTTTCCTACTCATCCATCCCATTACACTAGTTCGAGAATTGGGTTGGCCAAATATCTAAGGGTTGTACATTACCTTATGGGAAGAAGGGGATAAAGGTCTAGAGGGAAAAAGTAGCTGGAAAAAGATAAAAGACAAAATAATGAAACCTTGAGATGCTTCGCCCAGGGATCCCCGAGAAAGAAATAAAACATTTCTCAACAAGAAACAAAGGGACCCATAAAAAATAATAAATCAAGACCTAGTTGGAGGATAGGGGGTCTCATCACGATCCAACCTATTAGGTCCATGGGCATGTAGCGGTATGACACTACAAATAGTTGGTCACTACGCCAGGGTAGTGGCTCTTGGTGGCATAACCAAGAGAAAGGGGGTCTCATCAAGAGCACACCTTCTCATTTCCATGAAATGCTTGTGGGTAACATTACCACCACTCATCACCACACTAGGGAAGTGTCCCCCAATTAGTCTCTTGAAAGAAAAAGAAATAAAGAATAAAAGATAAAAGACATGAATGGGCTTGCAATCATTTGAATCCATGACAAGGTGTAGCTCACTCTCTTGAGAGGCACCCATAGGTAAGCCATACATTTCCCTCCTATCACTGCACCCATTTCCCAAACATCCCTTACCACCCCATCCACTCACATGGCCTGGATTTGAATTCACCCAAGAACATCCCACATCGAATGAGCATTATCCCAATAGGATGTCCTAACATCCCCTCCAAACTTGACCTGTAGAATAACATAACGTCTTTGAGCACTTGTCCGGGTAAAGGGGGTTTCATGCGCATGTTTAAATAACTTGATGATTAGATGTGATTGACATTTCCATGATCCTTGTGACTTATGATCCCATGGAGGGTGTATTTGTTGATGTTGCAGGGCCACACCCAATGGACAGGTACATATGGGGAGATGAACATTTCATACCTTCATAGGGCTAAAATACCACCTGATGGATGTTGAGACCCTAGCCAGGGGCATAGAAAAATCAAGGGATTTTCATAGAGAGAGAGGAGGATGTTTCACCAGGGGAAACCTAGCAGGCCTAGACCCAGGGGGGTTGTTTCCTTTACACCATTATGTAGGCCTTGGGAGGCCCATAACATCACCCAAGTCACCCATGATGTCACCCAATGTTTTGGATGTTTTGGAGGTAGTTGTGTGCCAAGTGGAAGGTGTGGCAGGATCCTAAGGCCCAAGGAGGCCTAACATTTTTCTTTAGGAGGCCAACGTTGCCCAAGAAGGGCCTAACGTCACCCTAAAAGGGAATGACATCACCTTTACAACTTGTTTTAGGGTTTAATTATGACATTTAATGTAAAAGCTGGATATTATGTGTAACATGCCATGTTGACCTTTTTTGACCTAATTCTTTCATTAGTATTGTATAAATAAGGGTTTAAACCCTTGTATTTTTCATCATATTTCACTCACACTTGTGAGGACTAAAATTTGCGCCCTCCTTAGGGTTTCTTGGTGGAAGTGTTCAACTTGGGTTTTTCTTGATTATTCTTTATGAATGTAAGTGATATTTCCAAAATTATTCTTAATTGAATGGTTATAGTTTATTTCTCTTGCATTTACATTAAATATTATGAAATTGCTTAACTAAACCCTAGGAATACTAGCACATGTTATTGTCCTAGCTTCAAAAGCCTTCACCTACTAGATCTTGTCAAAAGGCCAATTTTCTTGAAGCATGTGTTAAGGCCTTGCCATTGCAACACCTTAAGTATCCATTGCTTCATCTTAGCCGATTTGTTACTTCATCTTTGAGTTAAGGAGGGAGGAAATTCTACTAAGGCCCGGGGTTACCTACACCTTAGTAGCTAGTTTCCCCTAGGGTTTGATAATTGGAGGCTTGGGTTACCAACACTCCAATCTATCAATATCTCTTGTCCTTGACTGTCCTACTATCATTTTCTTCAACATTTTTTTCCATATTTATAGACTCCATTTTCCCTAAAGCACTAGTCTAAGTCCTCCTTTGAGTAATTTATCAAAACAACCATGAAAACCTATTCTTTGAGCAACCTACTAACACTTTCTAACCATAGAATAGCCTAACCTACTGACTATATTGTTGTTGTTACTAAAGTAAGCTACAATAATTAAATGAAACATTAAATGCTTATAAAATCAATTGAAAAGGGTGATTTATACATTGTCTTGTTTGCTTCTAACAAAGGCTAGTATTGTGATTTCAATGGTTAATGATTCTTAGTCATTTTGAAGCTATTTCAAGACATTTAATGTGAAGTATTTCCCTATAAATATTGTTGTTATAATTTTTTGTTTACTTCATCATATTCAACAAATTTATCGAGAAATTATATGGTTTTATGAAGTGTTAACCAACAAGTGTACTTGCAAATACATCTAGTTTCTTGTTGCTTTGTTCTGGGTAGGTACACTTTGATACATTATCATTTCATTGGTTAATAAACCAAGACTTTCTGATCGGTGGTGACTTGTGAGAGGGGATATTTATCTAGCCACTTTGACTTTGCCTTCTCAAATCCCCAGGTCATCGGGGACGTCTCCCCCGGGCATACTGCCATAAATAGAAAGAGGCATCCTATTGAGGTGACAATGATACGATAGTCCCTCGTTACACCAATTTTCTCTCCTTTAACCTTTTCTACTATCAAAGTACAAATTGCGCGATAACAATGCCAAAATATCATTTTGAATCTTTGGCATATAATGATTGATCCTCCATGATACTCAAAATATCCTCTAGATGTCTCGAGTGCTCCTCCCATGTCTTTCTATAAATGAAAAGATCATCGAAGAAAACCAATAGAAATCTTCTCAACTGTTTTTTAAAGATGTGATTCATATAAGACTGGAAAGTGGTTGGTGCATTGGTCAACCCAAATGGCATGACCAAAAACTTGTAATGTCCATAGTGACATCTGAAAACATTTTTAGGAATGTCCTGGTCTCTGACTCTAATATGGTGGTGCACCGATCGAAGATTGATCTTCGAAAAATACACCACCCCGTGCAACTCATCCAACAACTCATCGATCCTGAGAATTGGGTACCAGATTTTTATCGTCTTCTTATTCAATTACATGTAATCAATGCACATCCACATTGTGTCATCCTTCTTCTTCACCAACAATACAGAAGAGGCGAATGGACTAGAACTCGACCTAATGTGTCCCATCTCTAGAATCTCTTTAATGGCCTTCTCAATCTCATCCTTGAATTTCTTCAGATGTCCATAGGGAGTAGTGATCATTGGTTTGGCTCCCTCTTCCAATTCAATGGTGTGATCAAATCCTATTTNTATTGATAAATAACAAGTGCCTTAACAACTGTATGTTGGATTCAGGGGTAAGTGCCAACATGATGTCTCTAAACGTCATGCAACAATTGGGCCTAAGGGTCACACAACTCTAAAAGAATGTGTGTGGTTTTGAATATAGAGCCATACACACACATAGGGTAATTGAGAATGTGGAAGTATGTCTTGGAAGATACCCCAAAAGAGTGATCCATATGGTCATTGTAGTAGTATATGTCCCAGATGTGTGAGGAATGTTGTTGTCCTGGAAATTTGTTGCAATTCTAGGAGGCACTTTAGAGATGGACCTCACTTATATCAATGTGCCTATGAACGATGGAATGATGAGTCATCTCCCGAATGTGCCAATGACCAAAATACATGTGCGAGAAATTACTAACCACATCAAGACTGATGAAGCACATGATCCAATCATAGAATGTCCTCCTGAATTTTCTCCTGATGATATGCCTTTTTCTAACGAGGAATATTTTGATCAGATACAATGGCCGAAGAAGGAAGATTATCAACAACTCCTGAACAATTATAAAGACAAGGAGGTTGGGACTGTCAAGTTGTTAAAGAAAGGAGAATATAGTGTATTGATCTAGCCATACCAACAAGAAGTTTTCACAATATAATCCCACCCTCCTCCCTCTACATAGTACACCGGGATTGTTCAAGAAACAACCAAGTTCATAACCAGATATTACAGAGAGGGAGACATAGTATGGATGTGGGCACGAAGAAGGGAAATCCTACTAACGTCAAAGGAAATGCACAATTTTGGCTTGGACCCTTCAGAATTGGAAGGAAGTCAGTCAATGATGCCTACTATTTGTCTACATTGGAAGGAAGAAGGAACCCATTACCAATTAGCAGGAACCTCCTCAAACCCCATCAAGGGGAAGAGACTTGACTTCAAAGATAAGAAGGTAGTCATTTTCATTCATTGTATATACCATTTGCATTTCATGCTAGAGTATTTTGTATTTCCATTTGTATATATGATTGCTTTCATTTTCTGTACTATATATATATGAGCCAAGGGTGATATCACCACCCAAAATGATTTCTAATATTTTATGTCGAGATCAAGCAGGTTACAGGTTATGACAGATATCTTGAGGTTCCCATGTGCTCTATGGTGAGCACATGTCCCCGAGTTAGAGCCAGATGTTGTCCCCTAGCCTAGGGATAACTAAGGAGAATATGTCTCGAGGCCCATAAGTCCTAGACATGAAGTACTGAGAGCCATATCGACTTGATCATGGCCCTGGAGGGCCCATCCTTTTCTTATTTAGCACCTCCACTTTGTCAGCAACAACAACATCCATTGCATCGTCCTGGTCCTACATAAAAAATGGATCTTGCTCCATGAGGTAATGAGTTTGGGTATCATGGTATGTGTCACTTTGATCCTCAAAAACTTTGGATATGTGCATTTAATTATTTTCACTTCTAACATGTTCTTGGACCTTATGCCTTTCCACTTAACCACACCTAGGGGAATGATAGGATTCCTTAGTAAGTTGGTACCCATAGGTTTTGTGTTTCCACTAGGGGGATTCATGAAAGGTCATTGTTCATTCCTACCATACTTACCACTTTATATATTTTTCCTACTCATCCATCCCATTACACTAGTTCGAGAATTGGGTTGGCCAAATATCTAAGGGTTGTACATTACCTTATGGGAAGAAGGGGATAAAGGTCTAGAGGGAAAAAGTAGCTGGAAAAAGATAAAAGACAAAATAATGAAACCTTGAGATGCTTCGCCCAGGGATCCCCGAGAAAGAAATAAAACATTTCTCAACAAGAAACAAAGGGACCCATAAAAAATAATAAATCAAGACCTAGTTGGAGGATAGGGGGTCTCATCACGATCCAACCTATTAGGTCCATGGGCATGTAGCGGTATGACACTACAAATAGTTGGTCACTACGCCAGGGTAGTGGCTCTTGGTGGCATAACCAAGAGAAAGGGGGTCTCATCAAGAGCACACCTTCTCATTTCCATGAAATGCTTGTGGGTAACATTACCACCACTCATCACCACACTAGGGAAGTGTCCCCCAATTAGTCTCTTGAAAGAAAAAGAAATAAAGAATAAAAGATAAAAGACATGAATGGGCTTGCAATCATTTGAATCCATGACAAGGTGTAGCTCACTCTCTTGAGAGGCACCCATAGGTAAGCCATACATTTCCCTCCTATCACTGCACCCATTTCCCAAACATCCCTTACCACCCCATCCACTCACATGGCCTGGATTTGAATTCACCCAAGAACATCCCACATCGAATGAGCATTATCCCAATAGGATGTCCTAACATCCCCTCCAAACTTGACCTGTAGAATAACATAACGTCTTTGAGCACTTGTCCGGGTAAAGGGGGTTTCATGCGCATGTTTAAATAACTTGATGATTAGATGTGATTGACATTTCCATGATCCTTGTGACTTATGATCCCATGGAGGGTGTATTTGTTGATGTTGCAGGGCCACACCCAATGGACAGGTACATATGGGGAGATGAACATTTCATACCTTCATAGGGCTAAAATACCACCTGATGGATGTTGAGACCCTAGCCAGGGGCATAGAAAAATCAAGGGATTTTCATAGAGAGAGAGGAGGATGTTTCACCAGGGGAAACCTAGCAGGCCTAGACCCAGGGGGGTTGTTTCCTTTACACCATTATGTAGGCCTTGGGAGGCCCATAACGTCACCCAAGTCACCCATAATGTCACCCAATGTTTTGGATGTTTTGGAGGTAGTTGTGTGCCAAGTGGAAGGTGTGGCAGGATCCTAAGGCCCAAGGAGGCCTAACATTTTTCTCCAGGAGGCCAACGTTGCCCAAGAAGGGCCTAACGTCACCCTAAAAGGGAATGACATCACCTTTACAACTTGTTTTAGGGTTTAATTATGACATTTAATGTAAAAGATGGATATTATGTCAAACATGCCATGTCGACCTTTTTTGACCTAATTCTTTCATTAGTATTGTATAAATAAGGGTTTAAACCCTTGTATTTTTCATCATATTTCACTCACACTTGTGAGGACTGAAATTTGCGCCCTCCTTAGGGTTTCTTGGATGAAATTTTAGGTGCAATTGTCGAGGAAGGCTAAATCTTGGAGTATTTTGACAAGTTTCTTGGTGGAAGTGTTCAACTTGGGTTTTTCTTGATTATTCTTGATGAATGTAAGTGATATTTCCAAAATTATTCTTAATTGAATGGTTATAGTTTATTTCTCTTGCATTTACATTAAATATTATGAAATTGCTTAACTAAACCCTAGGAATACTAGCACATGTTATTGTCCTAGCTTCAAAAGCCTTCACCTACTAGATCTTGTCAAAAGGCCAATTTTCTTGAAGCATGTGTTAAGGCCTTGCCATTGCAACACCTTAAGTATCCATTGCTTCATCTTAGCCGATTTGTTACTTCATCTTTGAGTTAAGGAGGGAGGAAATTCTACTAAGGCCCGGGGTTACCTACACCTTAGTAGCTAGTTTCCCCTAGGGTTTGATAATTGGAGGCTTGGGTTACCAACACTCCAATCTATCAATATCTCTTGTCCTTGACTGTCCTACTATCATTTTCTTCAACATTTTTTTCCATATTTATAGACTCCATTTTCCCTAAAGCACTAGTCTAAGTCCTCCTTTGAGTAATTTATCAAAACAACCATGAAAACCTATTCTTTGAGCAACCTACTAACACTTTCTAACCATAGAATAGCCTAACCTACTGACTATATTGTTGTTGTTACTAAAGTAAGCTACAATAATTAAATGAAACATTAAATGCTTATAAAATCAATTGAAAAGGGTGATTTATACATTGTCTTGTTTGCTTCTAACAAAGGCTAGTATTGTGATTTCAATGGTTAATGATTCTTAGTCATTTTGAAGCTATTTCAAGACATTTAATGTGAAGTATTTCCCTATAAATATTGTTGTTATAATTTTTTGTTTACTTCATCATATTCAACAAATTTATCGAGAAATTATATGGTTTTATGAAGTGTTAACCAACAAGTGTACTTGCAAATACATCTAGTTTCTTGTTGCTTTGTTCTGGGTAGGTACACTTTGATACATTATCATTTCATTGGTTAATAAACCAAGACTTTCTGATCGGTGGTGACTTGTGAGAGGGGATATTTATCTAGCCACTTTGACTTTGCCTTCTCAAATCCCCAGGTCATCGGGGACGTCTCCCCCGGGCATACTGCCATAAATAGAAAGAGGCATCCTATTGAGGTGACAATGATACGATAGTCCCTCGTTACACCAATTTTCTCTCCTTTAACCTTTTCTACTATCAAAGTACAAATTGCGCGATAACAATGCCAAAATATCATTTTGAATCTTTGGCATATAATGATTGATCCTCCATGATACTCAAAATATCCTCTAGATGTCTCGAGTGCTCCTCCCATGTCTTTCTATAAATGAAAAGATCATCGAAGAAAACCAATAGAAATCTTCTCAACTGTTTTTTAAAGATGTGATTCATATAAGACTGGAAAGTGGTTGGTGCATTGGTCAACCCAAATGGCATGACCAAAAACTTGTAATGTCCATAGTGACATCTGAAAACATTTTTAGGAATGTCCTGGTCTCTGACTCTAATATGGTGGTGCACCGATCGAAGATTGATCTTCGAAAAATACACCACCCCGTGCAACTCATCCAACAACTCATCGATCCTGAGAATTGGGTACCAGATTTTTATCGTCTTCTTATTCAATTACATGTAATCAATGCACATCCACATTGTGTCATCCTTCTTCTTCACCAACAATACAGAAGAGGCGAATGGACTAGAACTCGACCTAATGTGTCCCATCTCTAGAATCTCTTTAATGGCCTTCTCAATCTCATCCTTGAATTTCTTCAGATGTCCATAGGGAGTAGTGATCATTGGTTTGGCTCCCTCTTCCAATTCAATGGTGTGATCAAATCCTATTTCAGGTTGTCTCCATGGAGGTATCTTCCCAAAAATGTGACCGTGTATGATCAACATTGTTTGTATGTCTGCATGATACTAGTGGCTATTGTATGAAGGTTTCTCAGTAGTGATCAAGCATTTTTTTGCATAAGTGACATCCCCATGTATGAAAATATTGTCCATCCATTTATATGAGACAATCTTGGGAGCATCATTTGACATGCCCCACAAAACTACCTTCTTACCATCTGATGCTTTGAACTCCAAATCCATAGCTTGGTATTCCATCCACTATTTTCCTATGGAAACAAGCCATTGGACCCCCTAATATGATTGTTTTCCTATGGAAACAAACCATTGGACCCCCTTCTACTATTTCTTCTTGGTGAAATATGTTTCCTACCCCTCGCTGCCTCCTACTTTTGTAGGTGATATACCTTTCTTCGTCCCCTTGATTCATGAATTACTAGAATGCCTTAGGATAGCAGGACTGAGGCTCCGATTTCACTGTAAAGTTTCCAAATAATTTTTTTGATTATTTTCTCTCTTAGTTTAACAATATGGAAATTTTGTATAAATAGTTTGCAATCTAAACATATTATCAATAAAGTATGTACGCCTATAAACTTTACTACAGTCCACTATAAAATAACAACACGACAGCTCCAATAACATCTATTTCATTAAATAAGAAAAGTAATTGATATACATTAAATATCCAACAAACAATTGTAGAAACAAGTATAAAGAACCTATTAAAGAACCTGTTATAGTTGTTGTAGATTGACTCTAAGATATGGATACGCCTGTGGTTTGGCTGCAAAAGGTGTCCACACACTCAACAAATGAACCACACTAGTAAATATATTCATGTTGTAAAGGAAACGATCCCTTTCCCCAAAAAACAAATTTATCCACACAAGAAATTGTTGCAACAACAAATATAATGATTCTGGTAGTGGAATGCGCCCTCAAGCAACAATGAACTAGACCCTCTAATAGAGTAATATGCTCAACATAAAGTAATGCACCCATTTTGAAGAAATTGACCCCCACAAGATTATCTCAGCCTTCACACTTAGAAAACAAAAATGCACAACCTAGTTTGACTTTCCCTCAATCCAAATCAACCTCTTCAAGGGGATTTGACCCCTACACAACAAACTAATTCGGTCCTCTCAGTAAATATTGCAGCCATAATTATTTAGCCCCCTGTTTAATGGATAACTCAACGTCCTTAAGCTCAAATTTCAGCCACAACAATGAAGCTCCACTGCCATAAGAGAATAACTTGCCCAAGAAGAGAATAATCTTCCTCCAAATGAATAACTCAACCTCCAATGAAGAATAATCAGCCACNATGAATGTAAGTGATATTTCCAAAATTATTCTTAATTGAATGGTTATAGTTTATTTCTCTTGCATTTACATTAAATATTATGAAATTGCTTAACTAAACCCTAGGAATACTAGCACATGTTATTGTCCTAGCTTCAAAAGCCTTCACCTACTAGATCTTGTCAAAAGGCCAATTTTCTTGAAGCATGTGTTAAGGCCTTGCCATTGCAACACCTTAAGTATCCATTGCTTCATCTTAGCCGATTTGTTACTTCATCTTTGAGTTAAGGAGGGAGGAAATTCTACTAAGGCCCGGGGTTACCTACACCTTAGTAGCTAGTTTCCCCTAGGGTTTGATAATTGGAGGCTTGGGTTACCAACACTCCAATCTATCAATATCTCTTGTCCTTGACTGTCCTACTATCATTTTCTTCAACATTTTTTTCCATATTTATAGACTCCATTTTCCCTAAAGCACTAGTCTAAGTCCTCCTTTGAGTAATTTATCAAAACAACCATGAAAACCTATTCTTTGAGCAACCTACTAACACTTTCTAACCATAGAATAGCCTAACCTACTGACTATATTGTTGTTGTTACTAAAGTAAGCTACAATAATTAAATGAAACATTAAATGCTTATAAAATCAATTGAAAAGGGTGATTTATACATTGTCTTGTTTGCTTCTAACAAAGGCTAGTATTGTGATTTCAATGGTTAATGATTCTTAGTCATTTTGAAGCTATTTCAAGACATTTAATGTGAAGTATTTCCCTATAAATATTGTTGTTATAATTTTTTGTTTACTTCATCATATTCAACAAATTTATCGAGAAATTATATGGTTTTATGAAGTGTTAACCAACAAGTGTACTTGCAAATACATCTAGTTTCTTGTTGCTTTGTTCTGGGTAGGTACACTTTGATACATTATCATTTCATTGGTTAATAAACCAAGACTTTCTGATCGGTGGTGACTTGTGAGAGGGGATATTTATCTAGCCACTTTGACTTTGCCTTCTCAAATCCCCAGGTCATCGGGGACGTCTCCCCCGGGCATACTGCCATAAATAGAAAGAGGCATCCTATTGAGGTGACAATGATACGATAGTCCCTCGTTACACCAATTTTCTCTCCTTTAACCTTTTCTACTATCAAAGTACAAATTGCGCGATAACAATGCCAAAATATCATTTTGAATCTTTGGCATATAATGATTGATCCTCCATGATACTCAAAATATCCTCTAGATGTCTCGAGTGCTCCTCCCATGTCTTTCTATAAATGAAAAGATCATCGAAGAAAACCAATAGAAATCTTCTCAACTGTTTTTTAAAGATGTGATTCATATAAGACTGGAAAGTGGTTGGTGCATTGGTCAACCCAAATGGCATGACCAAAAACTTGTAATGTCCATAGTGACATCTGAAAACATTTTTAGGAATGTCCTGGTCTCTGACTCTAATATGGTGGTGCACCGATCGAAGATTGATCTTCGAAAAATACACCACCCCGTGCAACTCATCCAACAACTCATCGATCCTGAGAATTGGGTACCAGATTTTTATCGTCTTCTTATTCAATTACATGTAATCAATGCACATCCACATTGTGTCATCCTTCTTCTTCACCAACAATACAGAAGAGGCGAATGGACTAGAACTCGACCTAATGTGTCCCATCTCTAGAATCTCTTTAATGGCCTTCTCAATCTCATCCTTGAATTTCTTCAGATGTCCATAGGGAGTAGTGATCATTGGTTTGGCTCCCTCTTCCAATTCAATGGTGTGATCAAATCCTATTTCAGGTTGTCTCCATGGAGGTATCTTCCCAAAAATGTGACCGTGTATGATCAACATTGTTTGTATGTCTGCATGATACTAGTGGCTATTGTATGAAGGTTTCTCAGTAGTGATCAAGAATTTTGTTGCATAAGTGACATCCCCATGTATGAAAATATTGTCCATCCATTTATATGAGACAATCTTGGGAGCATCATTTGACATGCCCCACAAAACTACCTTCTTACCATCTGATGCTTTGAACTCCAAATCCATAGCTTGGTATTCCATCCACTATTTTCCTATGGAAACAAGCCATTGGACCCCCTAATATGATTGTTTTCCTATGGAAACAAACCATTGGACCCCCTTCTACTATTTCTTCTTGGTGAAATATGTTTCCTACCCCTCGCTGCCTCCTACTTTTGTAGGTGATATACCTTTCTTCGTCCCCTTGATTCATGAATTACTAGAATGCCTTAGGATAGCAGGACTGAGGCTCCGATTTCACTGTAAAGTTTCCAAATAATTTTTTTGATTATTTTCTCTCTTAGTTTAACAATATGGAAATTTTGTATAAATAGTTTGCAATCTAAACATATTATCAATAAAGTATGTACGCCTATAAACTTTACTACAGTCCACTATAAAATAACAACACGACAGCTCCAATAACATCTATTTCATTAAATAAGAAAAGTAATTGATATACATTAAATATCCAACAAACAATTGTAGAAACAAGTATAAAGAACCTATTAAAGAACCTGTTATAGTTGTTGTAGATTGACTCTAAGATATGGATACGCCTGTGGTTTGGCTGCAAAAGGTGTCCACACACTCAACAAATGAACCACACTAGTAAATATATTCATGTTGTAAAGGAAACGATCCCTTTCCCCAAAAAACAAATTTATCCACACAAGAAATTGTTGCAACAACAAATATAATGATTCTGGTAGTGGAATGCGCCCTCAAGCAACAATGAACTAGACCCTCTAATAGAGTAATATGCTCAACATAAAGTAATGCACCCATTTTGAAGAAATTGACCCCCACAAGATTATCTCAGCCTTCACACTTAGAAAACAAAAATGCACAACCTAGTTTGACTTTCCCTCAATCCAAATCAACCTCTTCAAGGGGATTTGACCCCTACACAACAAACTAATTCGGTCCTCTCAGTAAATATTGCAGCCATAATTATTTAGCCCCCTGTTTAATGGATAACTCAACGTCCTTAAGCTCAAATTTCAGCCACAACAATGAAGCTCCACTGCCATAAGAGAATAACTTGCCCAAGAAGAGAATAATCTTCCTCCAAATGAATAACTCAACCTCCAATGAAGAATAATCAGCCACCGATGAAATAAATCAACCACACAGAGAAATTGTTACAGGAAAATCCCCCCACAGATAGGTAGATTCCCTCTTGGATCCTAAATCTCTAATATCAATACAAAAAGGTGTTAACTTTGGTCACTGACATCCCTTTAAACCTAGCTAGACTAATCTATATAGAATAGGAAGAAGATGTACCTTTTTACGATGTTTGTCGTTGCCCAGTTCCAAGTTGAGCTTTGATCCACAAGATCTTCAACAAGTCCTACAATCCAATCAAAGACAAATAATGCTTCCTATTCTATTATGATTAGTTTGAAACTAGATATATCCATTAAAGACAAGTTCATGTAGGCATACACAATCTTCAAGGAAACAGGCCAGGCACATGTATTAATGAGAACTCAATAGAGATACTTACAGACCTTTGATGAAGCTGCAACAACCTCTTCCAATTCTCCTTGTCCAACCCTTTGCTCAAATGATCTACAAACAAAATGCTACGCTTCACTGATTATCTCCCTTATGAGCTCATAATTTTGATGCCTTCAATGTATACTATACCACTTCTCATGAGACCATAAGTTTGGTATCTCTAAAAACTCCATCCTTTCACCATGAGGAGGCCTCCTTATATAGGCTTGGAGAGGCCTAACCACCTTAGAGATTCTTGGGATAGTTTGAGGATCTTTCTCCATCAGTTGTGGATCCTCCCTAAGATCCAGCCTTGACCTCAGATTCGAATCCAACTGATTTCAGAGATAAGGGGGACATTCCCCTTATTTTCTCAACAATATAACACTCCCCTAGAATGGTGCACAGAGCACTACAACACTCTCCCAAAGGAGGAAAAGGAGTGCTAGTGCTCCCTACTAGTGGGTAGGGGAGTGCTGCCCAAGATTTCCTCAAAAAATCCCAGCGCTTCCCCAGAAGGGTGCACAAAGTGCTACAACGCTCCCCCAAAGAAGGTCAGGGAGCGCTAGCACTCCCTGTCAGTGGGTGGGGGAGCATTTCCCTTCAAAATTCATTTTTAAGTGGTTTTCTCAAGGCAAAAGGCATTGTACTCTTAATCAAATGAATTCTCCTTCTTTAACCAGTCTCTAAGGGTGTATTCAAGTGTTCCTTGTGATGTTGTTCGAGACACGACATGGGCAAGATGACTGTATGATGTCTGTGATACTTGCGACACTTATGGCAAAAATGAGACACTTGTGACACTTGTAATGATGAAAATAGGTCATCATTTAAATGAGTAATTTTGATGTGTAATAGATTGCCCCCCAAAGTGCGAAGTTAGAAGATGAAAATTGATGACTGAAGTACTTTGTAGAATTTTTTGAGCAAGGGTATGGACACATAGAACCTGGTAGAAGCTACACACAACCATCTTATGACATGTTTCAAACCCAAGGCAGTCATACCTATGCTTTGGTGATAAAGTCTTGCAAGGTATGGCCACCATAAGATACACTGCAAATCCATAATTATATTAACAAAGAGTATATCCACCAAAGATACAATGTGGATCTATACTTCCATGACTTGAAATGATCATAGGCATGAAAAATACATAGTGGAGCTACGGGATGATAAAACATAGCCACAAACCAATAGAATGTGGATCTATGTGACAGTCTATATCAACATGCTCAAATGATCTCCTTTGCATCCTGGGAAAAGCAGTTAACAGATTGAAATCTCAACCCAGGGTCTTCATCCCAATCCCGATGTTGTACGAATCTAGCCATGTGAATAGATTTTTTGATGTCGAACATGGTAGAAACCACTTGATTACCAGTCATTGAGGTAAACCATTAACAAGTGCGAGGGAAATCACCAATGATGTCAATGACTCCCAAGGTACCCTAGTACATTCCAACGAATGTGAATAAATGAGATGAAGTCGAACATTCGTGGAATCATCCGATTAGAGGTCAATGATGTAAACTCACTTTCGGAAGTGAGGAGGCCTGCCATTGAGGCATGCAGGTCCCAAGGTACTAACTGGTTTCTAGGTATATTTCTCGGATAATGTGTTGAAGTCAACAGGAAATAGACTTGTCACAGGAGGGCCTTGATGTATCCCCCATCAACGACACAAAACTGACACAGAGATATAAGGTGGTGAATCAGATGAGAACGGACTGACACGGGTGTTGAAACAAAAAATTTATGATGGTTGACTCTCGAGGTAGATACCTCCCTTGAACACTGAGGCACGACAACAAAAACATGACATGGACCAAAACATGATGATGTACTGGACACTGTGACTTTCGTCGGGTGACCCAAAGGAGTAAAGAAACTCAGAGCATTGGTTCAATGCAGAGGTTCAGTGGATTAAAATGTATGCAAAGACAAAGTGTCGTGTTCAAGGGCGACTGTAAGGGTGACTGGTGATGTTTTCAAGAATTGCTTGGCTTGCTTCCTTCAAATTTCCCCCCCATACAAATAGAGGAGTACCTATTTTTGATTTAACGAGCTCAAGGAGGATAACACATGCTCGATATAACTCACCTTCGGTAATTCCATATTCCTTTGTTTAATGAATTGGAAGAAGTAAGGGTTCGTTTCGTATGGGCCCTGTTAACGCTCTGTAAATTTCCAGAGGTTGTCAGAAAAGAAGAAACTTACGAGAGGTAAATTTATCCAACCACTTCGAAACTGGAATCTAGCCCTACCAGCTTCAGAGAGGGATCTCTCTGTATGATTTAGCTATGTTTTAACTTTGAGATATTAGGCTAGTTATANTTGCATAAGTGACATCCCCATGTATGAAAATATTGTCCATCCATTTATATGAGACAATCTTGGGAGCATCATTTGACATGCCCCACAAAACTACCTTCTTACCATCTGATGCTTTGAACTCCAAATCCATAGCTTGGTATTCCATCCACTATTTTCCTATGGAAACAAGCCATTGGACCCCCTAATATGATTGTTTTCCTATGGAAACAAACCATTGGACCCCCTTCTACTATTTCTTCTTGGTGAAATATGTTTCCTACCCCTCGCTGCCTCCTACTTTTGTAGGTGATATACCTTTCTTCGTCCCCTTGATTCATGAATTACTAGAATGCCTTAGGATAGCAGGACTGAGGCTCCGATTTCACTGTAAAGTTTCCAAATAATTTTTTTGATTATTTTCTCTCTTAGTTTAACAATATGGAAATTTTGTATAAATAGTTTGCAATCTAAACATATTATCAATAAAGTATGTACGCCTATAAACTTTACTACAGTCCACTATAAAATAACAACACGACAGCTCCAATAACATCTATTTCATTAAATAAGAAAAGTAATTGATATACATTAAATATCCAACAAACAATTGTAGAAACAAGTATAAAGAACCTATTAAAGAACCTGTTATAGTTGTTGTAGATTGACTCTAAGATATGGATACGCCTGTGGTTTGGCTGCAAAAGGTGTCCACACACTCAACAAATGAACCACACTAGTAAATATATTCATGTTGTAAAGGAAACGATCCCTTTCCCCAAAAAACAAATTTATCCACACAAGAAATTGTTGCAACAACAAATATAATGATTCTGGTAGTGGAATGCGCCCTCAAGCAACAATGAACTAGACCCTCTAATAGAGTAATATGCTCAACATAAAGTAATGCACCCATTTTGAAGAAATTGACCCCCACAAGATTATCTCAGCCTTCACACTTAGAAAACAAAAATGCACAACCTAGTTTGACTTTCCCTCAATCCAAATCAACCTCTTCAAGGGGATTTGACCCCTACACAACAAACTAATTCGGTCCTCTCAGTAAATATTGCAGCCATAATTATTTAGCCCCCTGTTTAATGGATAACTCAACGTCCTTAAGCTCAAATTTCAGCCACAACAATGAAGCTCCACTGCCATAAGAGAATAACTTGCCCAAGAAGAGAATAATCTTCCTCCAAATGAATAACTCAACCTCCAATGAAGAATAATCAGCCACTGATGAAATAAATCAACCACACAGAGAAATTGTTACAGGAAAATCCCCCCACGGATAGGTGGATTCCCTCTTGGATCCTAAATCTCTAATATCAAGACAAAAAGGTGTTAACTTTGGTCACTGACATCCCTTTAAACCTAGCTAGACTAATCTATATAGAATAGGAAGAAGATGTACCTTTTTACGATGTTTGTCCTCACCCAGTTCCAAGTTGAGCTCTGATCCACAAGATCTTCAACAAGTCTTGCAATCCAATCAAAGACAAATAATGCTTCCTATTCTATTATGATTAGTTTGAAACTAGATATATCCATTAAAGACAAGTTCATGTAGGCATACACAATCTTGAAGGAAACAGGCCAGGCACATGTATTAATGAGAACTCAATAGAGATACTTACAGACCTTTGATGAAGCTGCAACAACCTCTTCCAGTTCTCCTTGTCCAACCCTTTGCTCAAATGATCTACAAACAAAATGCTATGCTTCACTGATTATCTCCCTTATGAGCTCATATTTTTGATGCCTTCAATGTATACTATACCACTTCTCATGAGACCATAAGTTTGGTATCTCTAAAAACTCCATCCTTTCACCATGAATATGCCTCCTTATATAGGCTTGGAGAGGCCTAACCACCTTAGAGATTCTTGGGATAGTTTTAGGATCTTTCTCCATCAGTTGTGGATCCTCCCTAAGATCCAACCTTGACCTCAGATTCGAATCCAACTGATTTCATAGATAAGGGGGACATTCCCCTTATTTTCTCAACAATATAACACTCCCCTAGAATGGTGCACAGAGCACTACAACACTCTCCCAAAGGAGGGAAAGGAGTGCTAGTGCTCCCTACTAGTGGGTAGGGGAGTGTTGCCCAAGATTTCCTCAAAAAATCCCAGCGCTTCCCCAGAAGGGTGCACAAAGTGATACAACGCTCCCCCAAAGAAGGTCAGGGAGCGCTAGCACTCCCTGTCAGTGGGTGGGGGAGCATTGCCCTTCAAAATTCATTTTTAAGTGGTTTTCTCAAGGCAAAAGGCATTGTACTCTTAATCAAATGAATTCTCCTTCTTTGACTAGTCTCTGAGGGTGTATTCAAGTGTTCCTTGTGATGTTGTTCGAGACATGACATGGGCAAGATGACTGTATGATGTCTGCGATACTTGTGACACTTATGGCAAAAATGAGACACTTGTGACACTTGTAATGATGACAATAGGTCATCATTTAAATGAGTAATTTTGATGTGTAACAGATTTCCCCCCAAAGTGCGAAGTTAGAAGATGAAAATTGATGACTGAAGTACTTTGTAGAATTTTTCGAGCAAGGGTATGGACACAGAGAACCTGGTAGAAGCTACACACAACCATCTTATGACATGTTTCAAACCCAAGGAAGTCATACCTATGCTTTGGTGATAAAGTCTTGCAAGGTATGGCCACCATAAGATACACTGCAGATCCATAATTATATTAACAAAGAGTATATCCACCAAAGATACAATGTGGATCTATACTTCCATGACTTGAACTGATCATAGGCATGAAAAATACATAGTGGAGCTACGGGATGATAAAACATAGCCACAGACCAATACAATTTGGATCTATGTGACAGTCTATATCAACATGCTCAAATGATCTCCTTCGCATCCTGGGCAAAGCAGTTAACAGATTGAAATCTCAACCCAGGGTCTTCGTCCCAATCCCGATGTTGTACGAATCTAGCCATGTGAATAGATTTTTTGATGTCGAACATGGTAGAAACCACTTGATTACCAGTCATTGAGGTAAACCATTAACAAGTGCGAGGGAAATCACCAATGATGTCAATGACTCCCAAGGTACCCTAGTACATTCCAACGAATGTGAATAAATGAGATGAAGTCGAACATTCATGGAATCATCCAATTAGAGGTCAATGATGTAAACTCACTTTCGGAAGTGAGGAGGCCTGCCATTGAGGCATGCAGGTCCCAAGGTACTAACTGGTTTCTAGGTATAGTTCTCGGATAATGTGTTGAAGTCAACAGGAAATAGACTTGTCGCAGGAGGTCCTTGATGTATCCCCCATCAACGACACAAAAATGGCATAGAGATATAAGGTGGTGAATCAGATGAGAACGGACTGACACGGGTGTTGAAACAAAAAATTTGTGATGGTTGAATCTCGAGGTAGATACTTCCCTTGAACACTGAGGCACGACAACAAAAACATGACATGGACCAAAACATGATGATGTACTGGACACTGTGACTTTCGTCGGGTGACCCAAAGGAGTAAAGAAACTCAGAGCATTGGTTCAATGCAGAGGTTCAGTGGATTAAAATGTATGCAAAGACAAAGTGTCGTGTTCAAGGGTGACTGGTGATGTTTTCAAGAATTGCTTGGCTTGCTTCCTTCAAAATTTTCCCCCATCCAAATAGACGAGTACCTCTTTTTGATTTAATGAGCTCAAGGAGGATAACACATGCTCGATATAACTCACCTTCGGTAATTCCATCTTCCTTTTTTTAATGAATTGGAAGAAGTAAGGGTTCGTTTCATATGGGCCCTGTTAACGCTCTGTAAATTTCCAGAGGTTGTCAGAAAAGAAGAAACTTACAAGAGGTAACTTTATCCAACCACTTCAAAATTGGAATCTAGCCCTACCAACTTCAGAGAGGGATCTCTCTGTATGATTTAGCTATGTTTTAACTTTAAGATATTAGGCTAGTTATATAAAATAAAATAAGATTGAAAATGTTTGTTTTTTTTGTTAAGTTAGTTGAAAAGGGGTTTACGCATCCATTGGGCTATGGGGTCTGTATTATAATGATAGAAATATAAAACAGAAACAAAAGATTCTTTTCACAAGGCAGGATAATGCATTCGTTGGATTCTTTAGCAATAAAGTGATGAATAACGAAAAAGATGAGAATATCTAAAGTAAAGAAGCATTTAAGAATTTCTTCACTGTAATATCAGAAGATAAACATTAAAATCTTTCAATGTCTGAAACAGGGTATACAAAGATAAATCATGCAACGTGCGTTACTTTTAAAAGATTATATTAGAAAACAATATGACAACTGAGAAAGAAGAACATTCAACATAGAAAAGAAAACATCACCAATGAATAACACGCGAGAATCCTGTGAAAACGTCTCTTTGCATTACTGGAAGATCTCTTGACAAAAATTAGAGTCTTGTAGCTTGTAGGGCGTAAAGATCAACCCTCAGTACTTCAAAGTGTGAAGTATTTATAACCAAAATTACATACGATCCTGTCATTAAAGATCAGGACGTGGCTAATCTAAATTTAGCTAACTAACTTAACAAGATACAAAAATTTAGGAAACTGCTTGATGATGTGTTGAAACCTCATGCTGATTTCTTGGGGTGAACCGTTGGTGAGGCCTTTGCATGACCTTGTCTGACTGGATAGATGACTAGGCTTGGACACCTCATCGACTGCTCAATCAGATTGCAAAGCTCTTCCCACCGAAGGTGACTGGGAATGCCGACTTTGAGCAATCTTCAGTATACTTCATCCATCTCTGTGTACTTGGAAAAAGTTTCCTTGATGATGAAGATGTACCGGATCTCATGCTGTATGCTGATGTCTAACTGTAAAGCATCTAAGAATTCCTTGCCCGTGATACTGCCTTGTATTCCTGAGAATTTTGAGCTATCCTTAGCCACAGTGTCTAGTTTCTTTTTGTAAT
>JZKD02S1848167.1:15494-44602 GCA_000966675.3 Picea glauca | reverse complement strand
GGGGGGTCCGGAAAGACTTGTCAACCATAGATCTGGGCGCCTTCTTTCTAGTCATTCATCGATGCATCGTCTTTATTCAATGAGCGCACACACATATTTGCTCGAAAACTTAGGATAAATGCATTTTGTGGGTTTGCCCAAGCTTTCCCTGTCTTTATCACCATGGGGGTTAAACAACAAGCCTTTAAACCTCAAAGATATGGTTCAACATGGATAATCATGCTTGTTTTATTGAGATAAAGCAAACTACCCTATGCTCTGACCTAATTAACTATGAAAATTAGTCCAGATTAAACTGTTGGACTAAGAAATTACTCTATCCTGGGGTTATTTGACCAAGATTAGGCAGTTTGGTCAGATTTATTCACTAACTAACCTAAATTACTTGGCTAAGATTAAAAAGTTTAGCCAAGCTTATTCACTACTCCTATCAACATCAATTTAAAAGAACTTGGCCATGCTTGAACGGTATGGACCAAATCATTGCTATTGCATGGGGCTCTATTGAATCTCTTTTATGCCCTCTTTTATTCTTTTTCTTTCTTTTCTTTTCTTTTTCTCAAATTATTTGCAAAATGGAAAATCCTTTGATAAAAAAAACACTTAAAGAGATATCATTTCAGTCACCAGTTGATCCTATAAATTATAGGGTTATAACAGGCCCTTCAATGTATATTTTTAACGAGTCCCGAGAAGGTAAACTTAGTGATTTTTCATGTTTAGAGAGTCTGATAAGAACTTAAAGATGTCTCCAATGTTGTCCTTTTTTTGTAATGTTAGTCTCACGAGGCCGAAAAAGAGATAAATTATCACTCGAAATACACCCTTTCAAACCTTTTAACGAGTAGGAAAGGAAGCAAGATCACTCGACAATCTTTTCATGTTTAGAGTGTCTGAAAAGAGCTTAAAGACGAATCCAGGGGTTCCTTTTTCATATACCCTTTACCAGTTCGAAAAAGAGATAAAAGTTTACTTGGTTGAGTTCTCATGTTTTTTCGAGCGTGAGAAGGAATTAAGATCATGCTCGTTATTGATTTCATTTTTACACAATCTTGAAACAAAATTAAACTATGCTTGTAAACTCCCAACATAATTTCCAAAGGTTGGGATACCCATGGATGGTTGGTACTCTGCCCCCAACTTGAAAATCTAGCGGTATAACTCCAGAATGATAATCAAAGGCTGGAGACATGCCCCCCAATCTTCAATTCATTCACCGACTTTGATGTTGTCAACAATTTTTGCACTAGATGGAGAAAAAGGATAAGGGTGAATGAAATGAAGGTTCAAATACGAGACCTAACAAAATATTCGACTTGGTAGGAGAGGTGATTGTTTCCTTTTTTAATGAGCTTGACACAAGAAAAGAAATAAGCTCAAGGTTCCAGGTTCAATCCCTAGATTTTTGTTTCATTTTTTAACGAGCTTGCTACAGAGAGGAAAAACTATGCTCATGACCTCTGTTTCATTTTTTAACGAGATTTCCACAGAGAATAAAACTATGCTCATAGCTTATGTTTCATTTTTTAACGAGCTTGCCACAGAGAGGAAAACTATTCTCGTGACCTCTGTTTCATTTTTTAGTGATCTTTCCATAGAGAAGTAAACTATGCTCATGACATTTTCTTGATCATGGCTTCCAAGAGGATAATTCTCTCGAAGGAAACCATGTCAAGGGACAAAACTCGGCCATGGCTTCCAAGAGATCTTCACTGAATGGAAGAAAATCACTCTGGAAGGAACACATGTCTAGGTCTGTGATAGGGGTAAGGTGATCGGGCTCTAATAGCCCTACCGAATAGATCGCCATGTCAACTACCGGATCTAAGTCATCAGAAATTGAATTCATGGGAGACAATGCCACATAATTGACCTGTGGCAGGGGTGATACCAACTGCATATAAGACTTATTTAGGGAGCTCATTGGGTTGGTAATCAAGTCAGGACCAATGCATGAAAGTTGATCAATAGTCACCATTCTTCCATTGTGTGGGAAAGATATCACATGAAAATGATTGGACACAATATATTTCATGGAATAGAAATAATCTCTCCCAAGAAGTAAATCGAAATCCAAGGGGTCCTGTACTACCATAACATCAATAAAGACAATTTTCCCTCCCAAAGTTACATGAAACTGACGAAGGATCCCTAAAGGGTGACTAGTTCTTCTATTAAAAGTGAACAGAGTCTGGGTAACCGACACAAGCTGAGGATAACCCAAATATTGCCAACCAATAGAGGAAAAAATACTAACGGACGAACCTTCATCTATCAGTGCATGAGGAACGTCCCAACCACAAACCTATACTGTAATATTGAAAGGAATGTGAGAGGGAAGATGAGGTATAGTTAGCACACCCCAATAAAAGAGGATGGCCTAATTACTTGGAGGGGGTTTCACAATGACCCCAGCATGGTAGATTCTATATCAACGAGAAAAACATGGGAGAATTGGGTTTACTCTCTAGTGGGAGAGTAGGATCAATCGATGATGGGATCAGATAGACCACTTGGGTTTCATTCGCCAAGGGGCGAATGGGGTCGACAGGTGGAAACAAATTGATCTCTTGGGTTTCACTCTCTAACAAGAGAGCGAGATCGACCAAAGATGGGATCGGATCAACCACTTTTTCAACTAGTTCAACTAAGGACGTGACCAGATTGAATACATGATCAATCAGACTGACCAATGAAGGGACCGGAGAAGCCACTTTGGCACTCGTCAAAGGAGGGTGGGATTGACCACGTTGGCACTCTTCAGATGAAGGGTGGGACTCACCAATGATGGGACTAGATCAGTCACTTGGGTTTCACTTTTTAGATGAAAAGTGGGGCTGATCAATGATGGAACTGGATCAACTAGTTTGGTTAGTGGTTCAATCGAGGATGAAACTAGATTGACCACCTGATCAACCAGACTGACCAGGGATGGAACCAAATTCCATCAACTAATGATGGTTTGGGAGAAATATTACGATAACCAGTTGGAAGTTGAATCTTTTCCAAAAGAGAAGAAGCCTCGTCCATATGAGGACAAAGGTGAGAATAATGATCACCTTCACATACCATGCAAGGAAACTTGACATTTGTCTTATTCTTACCAACCTTAACATCACTAGTTGACGAGTTGTCACCAGCATGTCTAGCAGAGGCCGATGATGTGGAGGACCACATTTGTAAGACCTTGGGAAGACCAGGGAAATCCCTCAGAAAGTGGTCACTCTTACAAAGACTGCAGGGGAATTTGGGTTTTAGATTCTTCATTTTAATCTTGTCGACCTCATCAACACTCCCAGTATGATTAATAGTAGTTGGTTGCTTGGATCCAACATCTGATATGGTTGGAGGATTAGTACTTTTTAGGTTCTTATTCTTCTTCTCTTTCTGTTTCTTCTTCTTCTTATCAACCTAGATACTTTCTTTAGAGCTTTCACTAGGCGAAGAAGGAGAAAGGGAAGGAGACTTAATGGGTGAAGAAGGTGAAAAGTTGACATGAGGTTGATGTTTGGGTGGTGTACTTACATCTTAAGTGTTAGGTGCAGCTGAAGCACTAGGAAGATTCAAGATCATCGGAGTGGGGAACAACCAAACCAGTAATATGATGGTGAGTCCCGGAAGACTCAGTGTGGCAATCTATGAAGGACCAATGTTGCCAAAAGAAGGAAAGGTGAAAGGTTCCCTAGGACAAGGGATTCCTCCATTGGTACTCCCAGGATTTGATGCCATTAACAATGACTTGAACTAAAGTCCACTAAGTAAAACAAACAACACACACTATGAATCTAAGAAGAAAACAATCAAACAAAAGTTGCCACAATGAAACCACTAGTTGGTGATGAAATCCAACGTTGCGAGATAAATATAGGAAGGGGCGGGGATAGAGCGAGTGGATCGGTTACGTTGATGACCTGCTTAACGGAATGCCTTGGTGCAATATTCCACGCAATAATTGTGGATTTACCCTCCAAGGAGCCTGAGTGAGTTTGAACAATGTCTGTTCCAGGTATAATGAGACTTCCCTTCACCCTCACCTTGTGTAAAGACCCTAAATATTATGGCTACTAAGGAAACCAAATCGAAATCAGTCCCTGGGCGAGTACAGCCGATAGTCTAGTGTGAACGTATCGGCATGATAACAAGTCCGAAATACTTCGAGAGAAATGAGGACAAGTGGACCGATAGAACTCCAAAGGACCCCGAACGGATTCAGAATTCACGAAGCACTGAGACCAAATGAAGACAGTTGAGCCTCAAGAGGAACCCCTAATATATGATATGACTACTATGAATGGTTAAACCACCGAGGGATAATCTCTGTACCTCTCTCGAACGTGACCTCGTGCGTAACCCCTGTGTGAGAGGGGGATCCCATTAAGCTTATACAAAAATTAGATTTTCTCTCCCTATCACAAGATACTAAGCTTGTTTGACAACTTTATAAAGTTATCCTTTCAACCTATTCCAAATCCCTACACCTTAAGCTAATGTAGGTTTTCTAACAGAGAATGTAAAAATGTCTGATAAATTTTAGTTTAGCGCTTGATTTTAAGGTTGTTGTTTACTTAAGAGGAACATGGAGCGGAATAAATGATGTTTTGACCGACTCTAAACAATGCAAATAAATGAGAATGCAAATATTTCATTTCGATGAAAGTTATATTACGAGAAGGAGAAAACTTTTATCATTCCCAAATGCATAATGTCCCAATTTTTTTATTAAACTCATCAATTTCAAGATCTTCAAGAAATGAGTCAAAGAGACTGTACACCAATACACGATTCTTGTCCCCCCCAGCCATGAGGGGGAAAAATTTAAGATTTTAAGACTAAAAAATGCCAAAAACCATGCAATTCTGCTACTTCAAATGCAAACTAGTTTCACTACCCAAAATCAAGAATGCATCTATATTCTTTGCTTGATTCGAATGTATAAAGAAAGTAAATACAAATCCTTCAATGCTCCACAACTTCCAATCAGAAGAAAGAGTCATATGCAGATGCAAACGACACGAATCAACAAAGGTTTCAAACAAAGCATGCACTCAAAGCAATTAAAATTGAAAGAAAACAAGTAGAAACTTGTTCTAAAAAGAACTCAATCAAGGATTCAACAACTGACAAATATTTAAGGAGTATAAGAAGATGCAGAGAAGAATCCAAGAAAATATAGAGAGAAAGAGAAATCACTCAAATTGTCCCGACAAAACAAGAAGCTAGAAAGGGAAATTTCACATTTTGGAAAAAGTTTCAAGATCCAATCAATACAATAAGGGGTGATAAGAACCAAATATCAACCTAAATAACACAAACCAATCACAAAGTCTAGGTAAATAGTTCCACAAAATAAGCTAAGAAAATCTGAGCAGAGAAAGGAAAAACTCCTCCAAAAAGGAGACCAACTCTCCCTATATCAAGGGTAAAGAGTGTTGCATCACTCCCTAAAGAACTGTATGGGAGTGATAGCACTCTGATATGGCCTACAGGGGGGCGTTGATCTACCCAAAACTTCAAAAAATAGTCAAAACAATAAAGAAAAACTCATCCAGAATGCATAACAATTGGTAAAATTTCCAGTGAAGGTAGGAGAAGGCTAATGGATGATGATCAAACAGTAAAATTGATCCGAAAGGTGGGAAAATATAAGTAAATACAAGAGGAATTTCTTGGGAAAAATTACCTCAAATATCAAATGGAACAGTGGATAGATCTTTGAATTTCCTTACAACAACTTTCATTCAATCAAATAAATGAAAAAAGCAGTAGATCGACTCCAAATCTCAAAGAAGAAGAATGACTCAAAGTAAGGAAGGAAGATGTCAAAAATCCAAACAAAACATCATGAATTCTTATAAATCAAAATGTTGGAGGCCAAAACAAAGACACACTGAGATGGTGATAACCCTGAGCAAATGAATCAACAAAAAATTAAACTCAGAGATCAATTCCCAAAAGGTTTTTTAGCAGAAAAATACCAGTGCTGGTGTCAAGGGCACCAGAGTGTTGCACCGCTCTATGGGATCCTGAAAGGGATTTCTAGCGCTCTGTGGGATCCTACAAGGGAGTTCTAGCACTCTGTTTGTAGAGGCAGGGGAGCGCTAGCCTCTCAGAAGAACAAAAACTTACCAAGAACTAAAAAAACTCATGAAAATCCAGAAATTGAGTGTGTGTGGGATGAATCCAAGAGCCAACAACACATATAAGAATAAAAAACATGACATGAATATGATATAAAGATGAGAAAATTCCAAAAAAAATACCAAGGAAGGAAACCAAAACTGAAAGCTTCGGTCCCCAGTGGAGTCGCCAATTTCTGTTACAGGAAAATTCCCCTGCAGACAGGTGGATTCCCTCTTGGATCCTAAATCTCTAATATCAAGATAGAAAGGTGCTAACTTTGGTCACTGACATCCCTTTAAACCTAGATAAACTAATCTATAGAGAAGAGGAAGAAGATGTACCTTTTTATGATGTTTTTCCTCACCCAATTCCTAATTGATCTTGATCCACAAGCTCTTCAATAGGTCCTGCAATCCAATCAAAGACAAAGCATGCTTCCTATTCTATTACGATTAGTTTGAAACTAGATATATCCATTAAACACAAGTTCATGTAGGCATACACAATCTTGAAGGAAACAGGCCAAGCACATGTATTAATGAGAACTCAATAGAGATACTTACAGACCTTTGATGAAGTTGCAACAACCTCTTCCAGTTCTCCTTGTCCAATCCTTTTCTCAAATGATCCACAAACAAAATGACTACGCTTCACTGATTATATCCCTTATGAGATCATAAGTTTGATGCCTTCAATGCCTATATAATACCACTTCTCATGAGACCTTAAGTTTGGTATCTCTAAAAATTCCATCCTTTCACCATGAGGAGGCCTCCTTATATAGGCTTGGATAGGCCTAACCACCTTAGAGATTCTTGGGATAAGTTGAGAATCTTTCTCCATGAGTTGTGGATCCTCCCTAAGATCCAACCTTGACCTCAGATTCGAATCCAACTGATTTCGGAGATAAGGGGGATCTTCCCCTGATTTTCTCAATAGCATAACACTCCCCTGGAATGGTGCACAGAGTGCTACAACTCTCCCCCAAAGGAGGGCAAGGAGTGCTATCTCTCCCTACTAATGGGTAGGGGAGTTCTGCCCAAGATTTCCTCAAAACAACCCAGGGATCCCCCAGAAGGGTGCACATAGTGCTACGACGCTCCCCCAAAGAAGGTCAGGGAGCGTTGCCCTTCAAAATTCATTTTTAAGTGGTTTTATCAAGGAAAAAGGCTTTGTACTCTTCATCAAATGACTTCTCCTTATTTAACCAGTCTCTGAGGGTGTATTCAAGTGTTTCTTGTGATTTCGTTTGAGACACAACATGGGCAAGATGATTGTATGATGTCTGCGACACTTGTGGCCAAAATGAGACACTTATAATGGCGACAATAGGTCATCATTGAAATGAGTAATTTTGATGTGTAACAAAAATCTTGGCCACTATTGAAGTGCAAAGAGATTATCTGAATGCTCTCCTTCTCCAATGACTAGCTAGGGTGGATAGTCTCACCACTGAAACCAATCTCTAAAATCTCCCATGAGGTTTTCGTCCCAAGAGTTCACAAAGCCACAAAGAGCTCTCTTAAAGCAATTTTAGAAAATGTCAACTCAAGAATGAGAGAGGGGCGCCTCATTTCCGCTTTTGTTCTTTTATTGACCCTTTTGTGACCTTTTTACCTTTTAATAAGTTTAAGTGACTTTTTGTCTTCCCCATAGTCACTTAAGCGCCCTTTTTAATGATTTACTCAATGTCATTGTTTAAAAAAATAATTTAGTCCCCGCTCTGGTGACTTTAATTAATTATTAATTCCCTTTTTCCCACTGACTATAGCCTACGGGAATTACTTAGGCTATTTCATCGATCTCCCGAGAGCTAATTTGGAAAGGGACATTACAATTATGGGAAAATATGCAAAGTTTTCTTATGTATATAGCAAGGGTGGATATAACCAAAATAACACCTAGTGCAATCCCCTTGGTATTAGTGAGTCAATATCCACTCCAGAATAGCTTGGCTAATAACCATTTTAGTAAAATAACGTTGGTTCTATATGAAACTAACCAGTTTTGGTTTAAGGCCATGATTTAGACCAAAAGCGTTCAAGAACTGATTAGATCTGTTGGAAAAAATGGTTTGGTTTTGATAACATCGGTATCAAAGATACTTTAGTATCTGCAAGGTTTTGCTTGATTAGTGCAACTTGTATTTTAAGAGGTTAGTGATTTTATAACTTTGTGTTATACATGGGAAACCTATTTATGTTTCCAATGTAGTAGTGTTGAAGGAATGTTGTGTATGACGAAAAGAAACAACTCTAAGTTAGATAAGCTGCTCGAAAGGTAAAGGAGGTGACAACAACAGATCAACACACCTAGATAATCTGATGAAGAAATAAATCTTTTAGAGTGGGATCACATTCCCATTTATTTTGTTATGTTTTCCTATTTTTAGAACTTTGTTCATATTACATGGTGTGAATTGGTTGATTATGATATACCCAGTGTTGTTGGCACATATTCTGGAACCATGGGATGAGGTGTTTTACTCCTGTAAAATAGAAACCGTTTGTTGATACTAAATTGAAGCATTTTCAAAATAAATTGAATATTGATATAGTTGATCAGAGACAGTTTATGGAGAAGGATTCTAATTGAAAAATATATTTCTCATGGTTTTCATAGACTAGATTAAGAGGATAAGAACAAGTATTCATGATGAATCCAACTAGTGGAGAACTTTGACATTAGATTTTCTAGTCATAGGTCAGTTCCTTGCTTGGAAACTCGGTTCAAGGATTCAAGTCAGAGTAGGTATTGATGTGATTCTAGGATGTGGTGAAGGCATTTCCTCCCAAAATAGTTAATCCTTGAGTTGTAGGAGCAAGGAAGATACACATTGAACAAATTTGATAATCCTTTAGTTACCACAATTTGGAACCAAGTCTAGTTACAAGTTCAGGCCTTGGGCTTAAAAGGGAACTAGGAACATTGTTGGGATGGAATTTAGCTGAGCTTAGGAAGGCACATGTAAGACTTAGGGATGAAGATGATGAAAGTTTTTGGGTTTATAACAAAACTGGATTTTTTTAAACTGCCAAATTTGGGTACACAACTTTACAAACACCCGAGGTTCAAGAAATTTGTTGGTTGTGGAAGAAGTTATGGAAGGTTAAATCCCCTCCAAAGTGCACTCTATTCCTTTGGCTTGTTATAAACAAGAAGGTTTTAACTTGGGATAGACTTCAAAAGAAAAATAAACCAGGTCCAAGCATTTGCATCCTTTGTAGAAGTAATGAAGAAACTTCCTTACATTTATTTTTAGAATTCCTTTTGTAATACCCTGGTTTTGAGTCCCCAGATTAATAATGTATTTTGTTTATTGATGAGAGGCCAAAGTGCATGAAAAATTGAAAATGTCGAAAATCCTGGGAAATTTAATACTTTTAATACTTTTAATAATAAAATACATTGCTAGTTGTGAGACAGACAAGGACAAGAGCTATATAGGGCTATGATTCCACGAGAGAGGGGTTGAGAGTCTGAGGCTTTATATTTTTAAAATTTTGTTTTTACCCTTGATTTTATTGAGGAAGGGAAGGGTCATTTGAGTCTCTTGGAGAGGCCACGTTATCCCTTGAGAGTTATATAAACTCTACTTGTGGGCTATTTGGGGGTTCCCTGATTGTTGTTGCTTCATTTTTGGGGTTGTTGGTTCGTTTGGCCACTTGAGTCTTGTTCATCGTTACTTTCCTTCTTTCTCATGTTGGATATGGTTGTGGGCATGGGGAGGAAAGTTTCTAGAGGTAGTGAGCCATGGTTGTTGGTTTTAGGTACTATTGGTGTTCCAACAAATATTTGATGCATGTGCGCATGAGAATGTTGACAATAATGCCAAGACTATTTACAACTGAGAATCCCAGAAGTTTCTATCATTGATATTTCTTGACCAATAGCATTGGAGCCTTGGATTGAGGTGAAAAGTATGATGGACCGCATGGAAGTGAAGGGGTTTCATTCTCCTGGTTTGTGCAAGATTATGGGAAAGAAAGTTGGTAAACCGGGATTGTTGTATGGTTGAGAAATTGTGAGAGTTGATTTTGCAGACTTGTTTGGGAAAACTAGAGTCGTCCTAGGACCTGTCCTTGTGAATTCATAGCCCTGGCTTGGGGGTGATATGATATTGAGATATATAACAAAATTTTTTAAGGTTGGGTGGAACGTCCAACGTTTGTAGCTAGTTGGTGAAACTCTTTTAAAATATAAGTCTCTCTATGTTTCTCTGTGATTTTATTTTGTTGTGTTTTTTATTTATCTATGTGATATGTTTAAGACATGATAGTTGTTATTAATTTTTTTTCATGGATATTTATGCTTTATCTTTCAATCATGCATGTTTCTTGTTATTGCATTTATGTTATTATGTTCAATATTTTCGTAATAAATGTATCAGAATTTCGAAATCGTCTCAGGCAGGCAAGTTTTGGAGGCACCTGGGCAGTGGGGTGTGTCACAATTTGGTATCAAAGATTCATTGAATTTCTTTGGATGCATGGGATGAATACAGTGTTTAACATCACTTGCTATGCATAGGTTGAGTTTGCAAGGTGCTCGGCTGCAGAACCGTCTCTTGAAAACTTGAAAATTTTTCATTAATTTTTTGTGAATATTTTTTTTAAATTGTCTCTACAATTACGTCAGCATGAATGGGATCCACATGGAGGAGTGACCTGGTGGAAAACGTGGAGCCATGGTGGTAATTTTTCCCTATTGCAGGTCCACAATGGTGGGTCATGGTGGCGGACATTGTGGTAGCGAGGGATATGGGCATTCAAAGGTCCTTGTGTTTGTTGTTGTTATAGAGTGTTGAATGTCAAATTCCTTGCACCTCGAGTTGGAAGAAGAACCTTGACTGCAAAAAACCATCACCATTTAGAGATCTGGTATCTATATATTTCCTTATGCACCCTTTTTCTAAAATGTTGGAACCATGCCTATCAGAACCTTTGGGTGTCGTTAACACCCCTACTATTTAAAATTCCATGACCGGACTCAACCATCGATCTTCCATTGACCTCCATTATTCGATCGAGAAGACATGCAAGTTCATACAGTCAGAGGTGTGGGGTGGGACCCACACATCCTTGAAACAAATAGGAATACAACATGTGGTCGAATGAAATAGTTTCAGGTAGACTTGTCAGTGTGGTGACGAGGAGGCCACATGGAGGGAGTATTGGAGAACTCTGGATGGGCGGATGTCAGATGCAGGGCCTGGACATACGAGCATATGAAGTTTACTTACATGTTATTGTTGTTGTTGAGGGTCAGATGCCATATGTGGGGCTTAACATACGGGCCTCAAGAGTCCCTAGCAGCGAGTTTTATTGTTAATGCGTGGATCTAGATTTCCTTTTTAAGTGACATTTTGTGAAGACCCATATACCGGATGGCGGAAATGGGACCATCCGAAGATCCAATTTTTTTTATAAAGGGATATTTCCAAAGAGTCGGATTATGGATTCCATGTCAACCATTATCACATTAGCAGAGTGCCATGTCAACATAGTGCCACATCACGTCACAGGGCCACGTCAGCAGTGTACCCGTCTATAGGCCATGGAGAGGAATATAGAATGGCATAATCAAGAGGCAGAATTCGGACCATCTAGAAGTTCAGAGATCCAAAATTCCTAAGAAATGGACTTTTGCAAAAAATCAGATGCCAAATTTTCAGATGTGAAACTAGACGGGGGAAAACCATGAGCCTGAGCTAGAAGGTGGATGCTAGGTGGATGGACATGTCACCCTGACATGGATGCCACATGATACGAACCTTTTACGATGAGTGTTGGTGTAAAAGTGAGACCAAGGTTCTCATAGGTTACCAAAAAAGGGTACCATTGTAGTCTAGGAGTGTTGGCATATTCAACCTTACGCAAGGGAAGGATTTCTCACCCAAAGCACAACCGAGACGTGTGTGGAGAAGTGAGTTAAGGAGAACGCGTCATTGGAGTTGACATTAGCATATTAAGATTCATACATAAATAGTGACTGAACGCTAAATACACATGACAAAAGTAATTGCGCAACATAGAAACCGTAGATTCATACACAATATAACAAAATTTTAGGGCCCAAATAATCCATTATATTATCAGCATCTCAAAATTGTCATACAATGAGTACATATCTAATACAATAACTTATGCAGCGAAATATATTCCCAGATACCCATTACAGACTCTACCCTACTACGCAAGCACAATAACATCCATAAAACCCATTACAATGATACCATGACAGTAATAACTTGATCCCAACCTAAACAACAATGAAACTAGAGTATCTCTCATGCACTTTCATTCATCGACTCAAATGATTTCCTTCAAACCAACCCGCCAATAAAACTTATACATCATCCCACTACATTCATCTTTATCTCTTTCTCCTATCCACTTCTTAAAATTCTTGTTACGCTACTTTTTTGGCCTCTTCCGCTACTTTTTTTCGGCCTTTTTCCACTATCATTCGGTGATTTTTCCTCTTTTATGACTGCTTATCTAGTTGGCGCATGATTTTTTTTGTTGTCTTCACTGATATTACACTTTCAATTATCTTTTAGCTCTTCTAATTAATTTATGCTACTGTGCCTTATCCAACTGGTCATGAAACACTTTCCTCTAAACTTTGGCATTTCCCAAAAATGGAGGGCCCAACCAAAACCATTGAATCATCTTGAATCAACCTTCCGCTTTCTCCCCATGGAATTCTACAAATGGAGGGCCCAAATCCGGTACAATTTGGAGGGCCTGCTAGAGGAAGCTATCATAGTGCTCCACACGATCCTGCCATTTTATTTCTAAAATCGAGGCACCCACAACAAAATATTGTGTGAACGAAAAAGTAATTATTACACTAGCGATTAACTGAAAAGGTATTGATAGTTGTTGGTATTTAAATGAATCGGATCGATGATGACAGGATGACAACCAAAAAGGTACCAACGCCATTTAACTAACAAGGTGACAATGATGTGGGGAATATTTTAAATTTGACAACTACAAAATATAGAAAATATTTGACATAGACCTCCCCGACCACAAAGGTGATATCCATGATTGACAAGCTGACAATGAAAACTATAATCTAGGAGAAGTGACACTGGGGCATGCCACCATTCTTTTTATGGAAAAGGGAAACAACAAAACAATTGAAAATCCTACCTACTATATTCACTCCTGGTGACAAGAGTGTTGTGAAACTTCGCTTAATGAGAAAAAAGATAGGGCTTCAGGCATGCACCATTCACCCATCCTGAATGGAGAATACCATCGAGTTGCGTGAATGTGACAACTCTGAACTCAATGATTTCCACAACTATAAAGAGACCAAGCCAATGCATTTGTAGTTTGCATGGATTCTTTTGATACTTATTGTCATACAACAAGACTTGATCACCCAGTGAAAACGTCTTGGTCTTAATGTTCCTGTCATGCCAAGATTTCTTTCGAGCCTTCTCCACTGTTTTGATGAAAATCGACCAAAAATCAGGCTTCTTCCAATGCCAACAACTAATTTTTCATCTGTCATGTGAGTGATGTGTGCAATATGTAAGTCGAGAGTAATGAACTCGGCAAGGACAATTGCTTCTCTTCCATAAACCAGTTGGAACGACGTATACTTATGTAGTTTATTTTTAGTAGTCATGTAAGCCTATAATATTGTGGGGACTCTGTCATCCCAGTGATATATATTTGTGAAACATACCTTAGTTGATCCTTGCTCCAAAATCTTGTTAAAGGATTTGACTATACCATTTTCTTGTGGATGATACAAGCTACTTTTTTAATGTTGAATTAGGAACTCGCGGGTGAGAGTGGCTATAGTATCGCTGATTAAATGAACACCCAGATCACTTGTTAAACTCTGAGGGCACCCAAACCGAGTGATGATGTTCTCAAAAATAAACCCGGTTGCAGTATCTATAGAGAAATCTCGGACTGGTTCTTCCTTAGCCCAGCAAGTGAGATACTTCGTAGAAATGATAATATACCTTTCTTTCAAGTGCTTGGATGGTCGATTAATAGGTCCTATAAATTCAATTTCCCATCTCTCAAATTCTTGAAGATCATAAACAGGATGTAAGTGTAACTCATCCCTACGCGATACTTTCCCTCCGACATGTCCTCCTGCAACTCCATAGTGGCATTCCCACAAGATTTCAGAGTGCTCATAATCAAGTACACATCGTCGAAGGATGTTGCCCATTCCCAACTTATACAACTCACCTGTGATCAACTAATAATCTGAGGCATGGACCACCATACGTTGCTTCTAAGTTGTGGAATACCCATCAGGCATAGTACCTGTAGTGAGAAATAATGCAATATCTGAAAGGTAATCAGGGATAACCTCAATCTTAAAAAGATATGCATCTAGGAGCTAGTCAACTACAACTCTACCACTTTCACCTAATTCTAATGGAGATATATGATCGGGACCAACATTCAATTTTCCTAGCTTTACAATGACTTCAAAGGAAAACTCCTAAAACAACAAAAACCATCTAGAAATTTTGCCTTCTAACACAAGCTTATTAACCAGTTATTTCAAAGAAGAATGATCAGTAAAGAATTTAAAATGGCCTCCTAACAAATAATGTCTAAAATTTTGCAAAGAATAAACCATTTCCAAACCTTCCTTTTTAGTGGTAGTGTAGTTTCACTTGACCTGAGAAAGCTTTCTACTAGCAAAGTAGATATGATGATCTAGGTTTCCTTCACCAGGTTGCACGAGGATTTCACCCAAAGTAAGACCAAAAGAATAATTGTGTACATGAAATTCCACATTCCAATTCAGATATATGAGAATAGGGGTAGTAATAAACTTTTCTTTGAGGGTATCAAAGTCTTGGTCACACTCTGACATCCAATTGAAGGCTTCATATTTCTTCAGTAATTCCTCCAATGAGGCAGTTATGCTTGTGTAGTTTATGATAAATATGCGGTAGTATCCAGTGTGACCCAACATTGAATGAAATTGTTTAGCACTCTTAGATGGAGGCGAATTCATTATCACAATAACCTTTGCAGGATCAACCAAAACTCCTTCCCTGCATACTATGTGTCCTAACATATTTCCAATGGATACACAAAAGATACATTTCTTCAGGTTTAGATAAATTTGTAGTTGTATACAACAATCAAACATCAACCTTACTAAACCTATCTTATCCTTAAATAAGATGTACATGGTCCAATCATCCATATATACTTCAAGGAACTTATGAATAAAGTCTCATAAAGCAATAATGACTATTCGAGATAAAATATCGGGGGCATTCTTTAGTCTAAAGGGCATAACATTATAAGCAAAAGAATCCCATTTTGTAGTGAAGGTAGTGTTTCTCTTATCGTTTTATGCAATTATAACCTGATGATAGCTTGAGAATCCATCTGTAAATGAATAGGATTCATTTCATGCCACTTGATCAAGGACGTCATCACTAAATGGGGTGGGAAAAAGGTCGTGTACACAAGATGAGTTCAAACTCCTATAGTCCACATAGACTCTTATATCATCAATGCCCTTCTTACTTTGTATTACAATAGGATTGATCAACTCAGCTTCATCCACAGGGAAAATTATCCCAACTGCTAAAATTTTATCAATCTCTTTCTTAACCTTCTCCTTGACTTGTGGATTCATATGGTATAATCTCTACTTGACATGCTTAGCATATGGTTTTAATTCTATCCTTATTTCTCCTAAATCTCCCTTAATCCCCTTCAATTCTGAAAAACTCTTAGGAAATAGATCCTCATACTCCCAGAAAAAATTCCTATATCTCTGTCATATTTTGCAAATCCCAATAGTCTCCTATGGAAGCCATATTAGGATGCTCCTCACTCCCTATGTTTACTTTCCAAAACTTCATAGGTTTAGTATATGAGCTGCAAATATCACTTGATATGGTATCTTTAACTTCTCTTGTTCCAGTGGATTCCTGAAAGGTTAAATGTCTGATTTCCTCTAGGTCTTCAAAATCCTTTGGATATTTATCAACTTTACTACAGGACATGGGTACTTGTGTGGGGGATGGAAAAATTGTAGTGAAGTAGATGTTCATCCTCAGAACATATTGTGGTAGGATATTTAGGTTTATATTCATTAGTTAATAACATTTTCTTGATTTGTTACAGTACTAGGGTGATATCAGGAGACTCACCAAAGAAAGAGAAATCTTGTCAGAACTGACCCGTAAGCACCTTCCAACACGTAGTCTACTTTTTAGTTTCCTCATGCAGATACTAGGATTTCAGAATGTTTCCTAGTGAATGGAAAATTTGATGTGTCCACACATAGGAAGGGAGTTGCACAACTTTCCACACTTCTAGACAATGTTCAATGTGTGCCACTGGGTTAGAGTGACCATCATATATTTCCAAGGATAATAATTAACTCTTCTTCTTCTGATATTGTCCCAACTACGGTATCTGCATTAATGGAATAAACTGATGTTGTATAGAAATATTGAATTCATCCCAAGAGGACAAAGTTTCTTTGTGAGTATCCCACCACCTCGCTAGAGAATACTTTAGGGCTAGGTCAAGTGTTGAGATTTCATGTTCTATCACAACCCTACCCTCCATGTCAACTAGAAATATTTGTAGATCTGAGGTACCATCATATGTTGTAGATTCCTAGATCTACATTTCAATCCACCTTACTTCTCGGACAATTTCTAGTTGTCAAAAGTTGCTTCATAATCTTCATCAGAAGAATAAATGCTTCACCAAATTATGGATCCATCTACAATGGGATTAATGTAATCTACTCGGTTTCATGTAGTCATAGTGTATAGTTGATCCATAACATCATGTTCTATATTCTCATTTGTTGGGTCAATATATCGTGGACCTTGATATAGCTCTAGAGGTTGATTTACTTTCATGCCATCAGATTCAAAAGCCGTAATTTATTTCTTAACATCTATTATAGCATAGTTCTCGTAGGCCCAATCAATGCCAAATAGAGCTGGGTACATATCTCTTTCCACCATTATTTCAATGATCTCAAAATCCGCCACTGTTCTTACACCGACCAAATCCACTTCAAAATTTTGTAGCCTTCCTACCAGATAAATGCAGTATTTATTCGCCATCTGCAACTGTATAGGAGAATAAAATAGCTTGGGTTTTCCCATCTCTTCCCACGTCTTCTTTGGAAATATATTGGCATCAGATCCCAAGTCCAACATAACATCCCTGATCTCATATTCATCAAGGTGATATTTCAACTGCAATTCTCTCCTAGTTCTCCCCTTTCTTATCTATATCCTATCTGTGTTTCTTGCTAGAAGATTAGAAACATCGAACTCTTTCGAGTCTCCTTCAATTCCCAAGGCCCTTTTGATTGTGTTATGCAAATTCCCAGTAATTTTTTCATCATCCAAAATGTCAGAAAATAGTTGTAACCACAGATCAACAACCTTTTATGTCTAACCCGAGTGCTCCATCTGAGCAAGATATTCTCTAACGATTCTTGGTTGGTGAGGGTTTGTTTTAAAAACTAGTTCTACAACCTCATGCATGGAAGAATACACAGTTTTCTGGACATTTCCACTACGTCCTTAAAGAATTCCTTCTGCCTGATAGGATCGTACTTGGTATTCTCAGGAACCACCTTTTGTATCTTGACTCAATTAGGAATTTCAATATCGACACTAGTCTTGGTTCCTCCTCTAGTGAAAATGTTAATATTGAGTGTTATTCCCTCAACTACAACTCTAGGATCAGAATTTATTAGATTATATCCTCTTTTCCTTGTGTTATCTTTCCATTTGGAAATCAGATCCGAACAATCTTCAGTGGAGTGGGTATTATTCCTACAATGTGCACACCATGGTCTTCGTGGAAGGATACAATCTCTCGCAAGATTATTTTGCTCATCACAGTTGTAGCAACGAACTGGTCCTCATTTTCCAGCCTGTCCACCCCTGGTATTTCCTCTACCTTGATGGCCTTCTTTGAACCCTTGAGGCGTTTCATTGACTCTGAATGCAGAATGATCTAATCTATCAGCGAGAGCATCCAAAATCTCTACATTGGTTGGTAGAATGAGTATGCGACCCAAATAATTCAAAATATATTGTATTTGGAATAGGGGTATACTTTTGTAGAATAGGGGAGTGCCTTGGAGAGTCCCTATGACTTCTACAAATCTCGCAATACTCATTTCTCTGGCCTCCTTGATAATTTTGAAAAACACAGTATTGAACAAGGTCATGAAATGACACTGTAGCGGCGACTTGTGCAACCCCTCCCGATGGTCCTACTATTGGAGGCACCATCAGGTGAGTAGGGGTCCTTCACCCATCAATATTGGAAATTCAATTGTTGTATGACCTTCGGTATGATAACTAGTACACCATACCCATGATTGACCTAATCTAGGATGGGTCAACTCTTGGATCTTGTCAGTAAACGTGAAGAAATATTTGTTGTAGAAATTACTAGGTTTATGGATGGCATTGAGGAAATGGGGGATTTAGGGCCGATTCCTTTGCCTCCGGAGTGAAATTGTTTGATCTGGGGGTCTCGTTTGTTTGTAATGTTGTGCTAACAAATTGATGCAATCCAACATCTTCTGGGGTTGCAGGTTTTGATTCTACTGCAACATATAAATGATAGATTCATACACAATATACCAAAATTTTAGGGCCCAAATAATACATTATATTATCAACATCTCAAAATTGTCATATAGTGAGTACATCTACTTATGCAACAAAATCTATTCCTAGATACCCATTACAGACTATACCCTACTTCCCAAGCACAATAACCTCCACAAAACCCATTACAATGATATCATAACAGTAATAACTTGATCCCAACTTGAACAACAATGAAACAAGAGTATCTCTCATGTGCGCTCATTAATAAACTTTGAAACTATTTGCTTCAAACTAACCAACCAATCAACCTTGTACCTCATCACACTTCCTTCCTCTTTATCCCTTTCTCTTGGCCACTTCTCAGAATTCTTGTTCCGCTATTTTTTTGTCCTTTTCTCCATTGGAATTCAATTCTTTTGTCGCTTTTATAATTGCTTGTCTAGATGGCGCATGGTGTTTTTTATTGTCTCTGCTGCAGTTACAATTTCAGTTATCTTTTATCACTTCTAACTAATTTCTGCTACTTTCCCTTCTCTAGTTGGTCATGCAGCACTTTCCTAGAAACTTTGGGATTTCCCAAAAATAGACATTTCTCAAAACCGGAGGGCCCAACAAAGAGAAGAGTAGGAAATATGACGTGGGAAAGCTAGGTGGAAGCTCATCACTGGAAGCATGCTAGAGGAGGTGGATGAATGTTTGGATGTTGTGTGGAGGTATGGTATAGGTGGAACCTAGTTGGATGGAACCGAGACCATCCGGACATCCAGGAATTCAAAGGTCCTTGCGATTGTTGTTGTTTTGGAGGGCCATGTGCCAAATTAATTGCACCTCAAAGTTTATTAATAGACCTTGTGGCGGAACCCTTAATCATTCGGAGATCTAGGACATCCAGGAAGAAAACAATTGTGTGGGAAATCAGTGGTAGGCCGACTTTGGATGAAGGAACCTTAACCCATGGAAACTTTACCGTCTAGGTAGTGGAGAATCTAGGGATTTGGGATTTTGGAAAGGTCTAGATCTAGTTTTTTTCAGTATCCGATAGTGAATTCATGGTATGGGTAATATCAATCATTTATCCCGGAGCTTCATATGTTATAAAACACACTTGTTAAAACAACTATAAAATGGAAAATTAATTAAACCATTATTGTCTTCAGAAAAATATATAACACAGATAATATGAGTCAAAGATGTGGATCAACCAAGGCACATTAGCATGGTGCACTCCTCATGTTTGTTCAAACTAGGATTTGGAATTGAACTTATACCCGGGAGGATAGATGGGGTGATTCAGGTGAGAATTGATGAAAATTGCACAATAATTGTAATTTGGGGAAGAAAATGGCTCGTTTCAAGAGGCCATAACTTCCAGCTCAGAGATCGGATTGTGGCATGGAATAATCTTTGGAAAGATAATCCATAGGAGAATAATTAATATTCATCATAATTTGGATAATTATGATACAATTCTTCATAAATTGAGAATAAGAATCACCTACAATTTTAACTAACAAATTTCTTTTGTATAATATGCCTAACTCTAACAAATTGCTTGCTTGTACATTTTGCAGAATTAAGGGATATAAGCATATCAGTTCAAGCCATAGTTGTAGATTGGAGGCATGGAGAATGGAGATGGATCCTTTAGTCATGAGAGAGAAGCCAAAGGAAAACATACCAATGTTGGTAATGTAGAGAAAAAAGCTAATGGACACGAGAGAAAAGTGGAACCAACAGAATGGGTAGAGACTATGAGAAACTTGGGGATGGAAGTGAAGAGTTATAGAGATGATAAAGATAATATAATAAAGGATCATGAAGAAAAAAATTAGATAAATGTTCGGATGATGCAAAGATTAAATCAGTTACAGAGACAAGAGGAGAATGGATCAGAATCGAGACATGAAGAAAGAGGCAGACATTAGGAAAGGAGAGATATTGCCCAGTCACTCAAGGAGTGCTATTAGAACCTAGAGACAACATTCTCCTACTCACTCAGCCAGAATTTTTATGCATATGAATAGTCAAGGAGCAATCCAAAGGTGTCTTTTGTTAGGCATCAAAGAAGAAGATATGAGTTGGAAAATTTACAAGGAGAGCTTAGGAATTTTAAGCCAGCATCCTTTGATGGTGAAAGAGAAATGAAAGATGATTCTAAATCTTGGTTGCTTGGAATCAATAAGTATTTACAGCTGCACAACTAGTCATCCAACCTAGAAGCTATAATTCACACATATCATTTTCATGGAAAAGTTTCCATGTGGTGGGATCAGTAGAAGCAAATTGAGCCCCTTTACGAGACTAGGGTTACTTGGAAGCAATTCAAGAAATACTTCCAGCAAGAGTATCTTTGAGAGCACTATTATGATAGGAAGATGCAAGAGTTATTTGAACTCGGGTTGGGGAGTAGGATCATGGGAGAACATGAAAATAAGTTCTTGGGATTGTTGAATTATGTGGGGTTGATCAAGGATGATAAAGTGAAGATACAAAGGTTTCTGAGGGGACTGTCCTCTTTAGTATGATGAGAAAGTGAAGACAAAATTCAGTATGATGAACCCAAAACCTTGACAAAGGACATTAGAAAGGTTAAGCACTTTTATTAGAAAGGTAAAGGAAAATAATATTTTCAGAAGTCTTTGAAGGATAAGGAGAAATATGATTAGTGAAGGAAGGGATTCAAACATCTTTCCATTAGGAACAATCCTAGCACAAATAAGCATGATCAACATAATAATGACTTTGAGAAGGAATACTCCTTAGGGAAAAGGGGAATACCACCAATCAAATGTTGGGGATGAAAATAAGATCACATGTACAAGGATTTCCCCCACAAAGAGGGTAAAATAAAAACACTACACAACATCCAAGAGGTTACTACAGTGGAAGATATGTGCAGAAGTATTCCAAGGATCTATGCAGCCCTGGAAGACTGACAAGAAAAATATGTGTCCCATATGATTGAGGTGGAAGGTAAGATCACAAATCAACTGATTTCTATTTTAATTGATTTAGGAGCAAGCCATAGTTACATTGACCCTAAAATAGTGGAAAGATTTCAATTAAAGAAAATAAATCTTGAAAGATATTGGTTGGTTCAGCTAGCCACTAGAACTAAAATAAAGATCAATGAGCTTTTCAGAGATTGTCCAATAAATATGAATGGAGTGTACAACAAGGTTGAACTAAATATCGTACCTGTAGGATCTTATGATATCCTAATTGGAATGGATTGGATGGACATGCATCATGTTTTTCTAGATTGCCACAATAAGAAATTTACATGTATTGATGAAGAGGGGAAGGAGAGCAATGTGAAAGGAATTCCAAGACCCATATGCATAAGGGAGATTTCATCCCTGCAGATGAAAAGATGTTTTAGGAAAGGATATCAATTGTATGCTGCTCATGTGGAGTAGCCAAAATAGTCTAAAGAGAGAAGCCTTGAGGATTTTCCAGTACTGCAAGAGTTCAGGGATGTAGTTCAAGAAATATCGGGATTACCACCAAGGAGGGATACTAATTTCTCTATTGATTTAGTGTCAAGAGTTTACCCAGTATCAAAGAATCCTTACAGAATGAGTACACCAAAATTAAAGGAATTACAGATATAACTAGAAGAATTGTTGAAAAAGGGATACATATGCCCAAGTGTTTCACTTTGGGGAGAACTAGTACTATTTGTGAAAAAGAATGATGGGACAATGATGTTGTGTATTGACTTTAGACAGTTGAACAAAGCCACTGTGAACAACAAGTACCCTATGCCCAGGATTGATGACATCTTTGAACAACTAAGAGGAGAAAATATTTTTTCAAATATAGACCTGAGATCAGGATATCACTAAGTTAGAATCAAGGAAGAAGACATCGGTAAGACAACTTTCATAACCATGTATAGGCATTATGAATTTGTAGTGGTACCATTTGGATTGACCAATACACCAATTTTCTTTATGTGCTTATTGAATGACATATTCAAAAATTATCTGGATAAGTTTTTCATAGTGTTCTTGGATGGAATACTTATTTATTCCAAATCAAAAGAAGAACATGAACATCAATTGAGGTTGGTACTACAAGAATTAGTAAGGGAACATAAACTTTATGCCAAACTTAGTAATTGATCTTTTTACCAAGAGAAGATCCATTATTTGGGGAACTTTATTTTAGAAGAAGGTATAACAGTAGATCCAACAAAGATTGAAGCCATTAGGGGATGGGAAACACCAATGAATGTTTCAAAAGTCAGATATTTCATGGGTTTAGCCAGATACTATAGGAGATTTATATCAATATTCTTTAAAATTGTTCATCACATCACTTCTTTACAAAAGAAGGGAATTAAGTTTGAATGGACAATAAAATGTGAAGAAAAAATATTTTTTCTAAAAGAATTACTCACTTGTGCACTCGTATCGAATATTTCTAACCCTAATGATAATTATATGGTATGTACATATGCATGCAAAAAAGGGCTTGGGGGAGTCATGACTCAAAATGGTTATGTCATTAGGTATGAATCTAGAAATATTAAAGAACATGAGACGAATTATGCCTTGCATGATTTGGAGCTTACTTCCATAGTCCATGCATTGAAAATGTGGAGGAATTATTTAATGGGGGGGGGAATTGAGTTGAGGACATACCACAATGGTCTGAAATATTGTTTTGAACAACCAACTTTAAATGCCAAGAAGACAAGAAGACAAGATGGATTGAATTCTTAAGTGAGTATGACATCAATCATATCAAGGGAAAAGATAATAAAGTTGTTGATGCACTCAATAGAAGAGTACATCTCATGCATACAACAACCATTAGTATCACCAGACAGATCTAAATGGAAGAATTTTAGATGTTGTTGTTAAACACCAACATTACCTACATATAAAATAAATATTACAACATGAATATGGACAACAAAAATTCAAGGAGTACAAGATGAAGGGAGATGGGATATTTACGCATAAGAACATAATTTATGTTCTTGGTTCCAGAGAACTGAATAATTTGGTGCTAAAAGAGATGCATAATGTTCTATATGTCAGACATCCCAGTTATTAGAAAACAATTGCAACAATAAGAAGCTAGTACTTTTGGCCATGAATGTCAGAGAGTGAAATTTGAGCATAGAAACCCAACTAGTTTTCTACAAACATTTCCAATTGGAGAGCGTACATAGGAAGTAATGACCATTAATTTTATTACTAAGTTGCCAAGAAAAACAAGGAAACATGATTCCATCATGGTAGTGGTAGATAAATTGACCAAGGCTATTCATTTTGTTCCAATGAATATGACTTATACAACAACTAATATTGCATAAATTTGTATGAGGGAAATTGCTAGGTTGCATGGAATACCTAAGGCAATTGTTTCAGACAAAGAGTACATAAATTTTACTTCAAACTTTTGGAGAGGATTATTTAAAGGATTTGGTACAAATCTTAAATTTAGTACAACTAACCATCCATAATAAGATGGGAAGACAGAGAGAGTCAATCAAGTAATTGAAGACATGTTGAGAATGTATGTGATGGATAATCCATCTAGGTGGAAAGATTACTTGCATTTGATTGAGTTTGCCTACAATAATGGATATTAATATTCATTGAAGATGAGCCCATTTGAAGCTTTGTATGGTAGAAAATGCAATACTCCAATAAGTTGGGACAACCCAGTAGACAGAGTAGTACTTGGGCTCGAATTGCTAAATGATACAGAAGACTAGGTGGTCAAGATTAAGAAGAATTTGAAAGAAACACAAGATATACAAAAGAGTTATGCAGATAAGAACATGACAACTAGATAATTTAAACTGGAAGAACATGTAATATTGAAAATGAATCCCAAGAAGAGCTCATTGAAGTTGGGCAGTTGTAGCAATTTAACAACCAAATTTTGTGGCCCCTTTGAGATATTGGATAGAATAGGGCCAGTTGCATACATGAATTCATTGTTTGCTTCCATGAATATGCATAATGTGTTTCATGTCTCTTTTTTGAAGAAGTATATGCATGATCCTAACCATGTTACTAATTGGAATTTGATTCAGGTGGAGCCAGAAGGAGCCTTTCAAGTCTAGTCAGTGTGCATATTGAATAGAAAGGTCAAGATGCTTCAGAATCGAGTCATAGAATTGGTAAAAGTTCATTGGACCTGCTACAGCCGAGATGCTACTTGGAAGCATAAAGACGCTATGCAAGAAGAGTACCCACAACATTTTGAAGAATTTTGAAATTTTGATTTCTCTTTTGTATATGCACTTAGGACAATGCCAAAATAAAGGGGAAGGGAATGTGATACCCTGGTTTTGAGTCCCCAGATTCATAATGTATTTTTGTTTATTGATGAGAGGCCAAAGTTCCTAAACACTTGAAAAGGAAGGAGAGCCTAGGGAATGTAATACTTTGAATACTTTGAATAATAAAATACATTATTGGTTGCAAGACGAAAAAGGACAACATTTATAGGGGGCTATGATTCCACAATAGAGGGGGGATAAAGGTTTCAGCCTTTATATTTTTATAATTTTATTTTTACCCTTAATTAAAGTGAGGATGGGAAGGGTCACATGAGTCTCTTGGAGAGGCCACGTTATGCCTTGAAAGTTATATAAACCCTACCTATGGGTTGTTTGTGGGTTGCTTGATTATTGTTGCTTCATTTTTTGGGTTGTTGGCTCATTTGGCCACCTGAGTCTTGTTCATCATTACTTTTCTTCTTGCTCACATTGGATATAGTTGTGGGCATAGGGAGATGAGTTCTTGGAGGTAATTATCCATGAATATTTTCCATAGGAACTATTGGTGTTCCAGAAAATAATTGATGCACGTGTGCATGAGAATGCAGATAATAATGCCAAGACTGTATACAACTGAGAATCCTGGAAGTTTCTAGCATTGATATTTCCTTACCAATACTAGTAAATCCCTAGATTGAGGTGAAAAAACTAAGGTAATATGTGGTTGTGAAGGGGGTTCATGCTCTTGGGTTTTGCAGGCTGATGGGAAAGAGATATGGTAAAATGGGATTGTTGTATGCTTGAGAAACTATGAGACTTGATTTTCCAGACTGGTTTGGGAAAATTAGAGTCGGCCTAAGACCCATCCTTATGGATTTACATCCCTAGATATAGGGTGACCTACTATCGATATCTAGAACAACAATGTCTAAGGTTGGGTGGAACGCCCAACGTCTGCATCTAGTTGATGAAACTCTTTTAAAATATAAGTCTCTCTGTGTTTTTATATGATTTTATTCCGTTGTATATTTTATTTATCTCTGTGATATTTTTAAGACATGCTAGTTGTTATTAATTGTTGTGCATGGATAATTGTGCTTTATATTTCAGTCATGCATGTTTCTTGTTATTGCATTTATGTTATTATGTTCATTATTTTCATAAGAAAGGTATTAAAATTTAAAAATCATATAATGCAAGCGAGTTTTGGAGGCACCTGGGTTGTGGGGTGTCACACCCTTACTCAAGACATGTGTGGAAAGAGGTTGAACATCATAACTCACTTCAACATTTGTGGGATAAAGCGATGCTGGAAGATTTTTGTCAAGAGTACTTTATTAAAAGAGAACTAAAGGAATATAGAAAACTTCCATACTTGATTACTTGGGGAATTTGGTTGGCAAGGAATGCTAGGTTTTTTAGGATGTCCAAGTTCCCACTTCCAAAGTTTCATTACAATATTTGTCATTATTTTCTTCTTATAAGCCTAGTATAAATCCAAAACCTAGTTGTGTGATTAGAGAGGTGATTATGAACAAGGATTATGAGTGGAGATTCTTTGATGGAGCCTGCTAGGGTTCAGAGAACTTCTGCAGTCTGGGTTTTGTGTTATTTATTGTTAAGGATCACTATTTCTCTTGTAAGGAATATTTGGGTATTGGGATCAATAATCTAGGGGAATGTAAGTATGATTTAGAGAAAAATATTTTTCAACTACAAGTATTTGGAGACTCTGTTATGACCATCAAATTGATGAACAATGAAATTTAGATCCCCAGTATTGGTCTTTCACAATGAGTATTACATTTCAAGGATACATCTGGTCCTTTTTAGATGATTGGTTTTACTCATATATACAATGAACTGAACAATTTTTTCGATTCACTATCTAAGGAATCTTTGTACTTGGTTGAAGTTTTGCTTGTCTTAGATGAATTTACTGAGGCACATATGGTTTCTTCAAGGTCATGTAACCTTTTAAAGTTTTGATCTTATTTGGCTATTGATTTGTAATGTCAATTGATGATGACATACTTTCATTAGAAATCAGTTATATTTTTAAGGTTTTAGGATGACTTATAAAGAATACACTGGTAGTGGGCATGTAGGCCACATAAACTAGTCATACATTGCATGTGCATTAGCACCTAAGGATTGTATTTTCAGTTCATCTTGAATAGAAAGTACATTTTTTTCTTGGAAAAAATTGAATATTGATATAGGTTATCATTGGAACATTAAACGAGGAATGCTAATCTTTACTTGCAATATAAGTTGTTCTTATCTTTATTTTGAATAATACTGAAGGATGAAACATTCTAATTCTCACTACACTATTTTCAAAAAATAAGGCTCAAATTCACTTCTTTAGATTGTTTAAGGGAGGAATGATCACCTTTTCTTGCAATATAACTTGTTCTTATCTTTATTTAGATTAATAATGAAGGATGAAACACTCTAATCCCCACTACACTATTTTTAGAAGTAAGGCTCAACTTTGTTTTTTCAACTTGTTTATGAGAGGAGTCACTATATTACATGATAGGCATGGGTAAATTTGTAAACTGATTTCTATCTTGTTTTAAGGTTGGTTATTGTGGACTAAGACAAAAAAACAAAATTCAACCATATACAAGTAGCAGTGTGATCTGATTAAGATAAAATTTATTTTTCATATATTAATTATAATTGCAAAATTTAATCATCCATTCATAAGAGAACTGTTTTTTAATTATAAAAAGTGAGTCCAAGGAGTTTTAAATAACAAATGTAATCATGTGAACACTTTATGTTCCCAGGTTGCTCTTGAAGATCTTAATTGATGGATGAGTATTATTTAGCATGATTGTGTGGGTTCAATGTTGGAAACCTTGATTTCTGTATGTGTCCATCTAGACTTACTGTCCCATTTGTTGTGGTATCAATGGCTTGCAGTGCAACCATTGTTTTGGAGATACATTTCTAATGTGTATGGGTAGAATGAATTTGTTGTGATATCAATGTCTTGCAGCTGCAACCATTGTTTTGGAGCTACATTTCTAATGTGTATGGGTAGAATGCATGATTTTTATAATAAATAGGCTATATATTCTCTTATGCACATTAATATTTTTGCATGTGTTAGGGTCTAACCTTCTTAACCCCTCAAGTAGATAGAATATTATGTTTTTCTATGTAATAAATGTTGACATTAGTAAATAAGACCTATGTAATAATGTGAACACATCTAATATAAGAACATTTACTAGAAGGTTCTGCCTCTAGAAAGTTCTTCCTCTAGAATGTTCTCTAGAAGATAGAAACAATATAAATAGAGGTAAAAAAATGGAAATGTTGTTTCTTAAGAATCATTTTGTACATGAGCTCTTCTCTGTTGGAGGTTGTCCCCTTGAAGAAGCAAGTGAACTTGGTTATCGATATAATGAAGGTATCATTTATGGAATCAATTGTGTCATTTGTCAGGACATAGAAATGTCCCTTGTTCACTACATCTTTTTCCCATTCAACCTTCTCATTCCTAAGCTAAATGACTATTATAATGAGTACTAGGACCCTTTTTCCCAAGTTATGAACTATTCATCTCGCTTTTATATTTTCATTTACTTAGCATGTTTGATTGGTAACGTTCACATATTTTACCCATGAAATGATTTAACTAATGATCAAAATGATTAGAACAGACCACTTCGAGAAACTCGTTGTTGTTACAGCTATGCACCAATCTTGGAAGTTGTTACATGACTGCTGCAATGGATGCCACCAATCCTAGAAGTTGTTACACGACTACTGCAACAAAAGCCCGTCAATCCTGGAAGCTATTACAACAAATGCCACCAGTCCTGTTGTTATACGATTGCTGCAACATCTGTTGATGATATATGCTAGATCACGATGTTGATCAAGGGGAGTTATAGATTTTTTATTAATGATATCAAACAAACAACTTGAGAATCGTGGATTCTCAAGACTATTCTGATTATGTTCTACTGAATGACTCTGACTTTAAATAACATAGATTTGGTAATGAAGAAGAGTTTTTTTAATAGAGAAAGAAAAGTAACACTTATTGTACACAGACATTTTTGGCAATTGAATGAAAGAGTGGATTGAATTCCTTTAGCA
>JZKD02S1848156.1:49113-70288 GCA_000966675.3 Picea glauca | reverse complement strand
ACCTTGACTCCATTACCCTTGAAGGCACTAGTCCTCTTATCCTATTCCTTGACAAGACTACACTCAACTTCACTTGCTATCTCTACCAACTTTACCTAACCTACTAACCTAGTTTTAAGATACTAAATTGCTGCTGTTGCTAACACTGCTATGACCTCTATATAACAGCTCATTTAGCTTATAAGTCAATTAAACCAACCCAGAAAATTGCATGAAGCAAAGTACTATCAGTTAGAGTTAAAGTGTGCCTAAATTGCTCTTCACAAAGTGCATTTCTGAAGGTTTCTTGCAGCTGTCAACACTCTTGTTTTGCTGCTGTTACAGTCACTTTTGACAGCCTCTTAGATTCATTTGCTGATTGATAAGCCACCCAGAATTTGTACTAGGCAAGCCACAATCATTAAATGCTAAAAGTGTCCATTAAATTGCCTTAGCAAGGTACTTTTCTGAAGTTGTTTACTGCTGTCATAATTGTTAATTTGCTGCTGTTATAAGTACTTTGACAGCCCTTCTAAAGTCATTGTTTGGCTTATATTAATCTAGAAATTGTAAGTGGCAAAAGTACTATCATTGCAAGTTCTTTATCTTTTATTACATTGTTCTTATAAATTACAATTTCTGGATTTATTATTGTTGCTACACGTCTATCTTTTGTGCATAAACTTGCTTGGTAGAAAACTTTTATATTGAAGTCACTGAATGAAAGCATTGATATCATCGGTTAATGTTTGTTGTTTCTTTGGTAAAGGGCAGGTATCAATCACCTTATTTCCCTTAACCTCCTTGACTTAACCAAGTGACTTCATACATTTGAGTGACCTAGAGAGAGAGGTGGTATTACCTTGTCTTATCCTCCTTCATCAACCAACTAGGTCCTGGGACGTCTCCCTTGGAGTGAGGTTTTCCTCCTTCTAAAGAGAAAGAGGTACCCTATTGGGGTGACAGTTATAGGGTTACCTCCGTATTACATCAATCTAGGCTTACTTGCCTTTGGGCTTGGGCAAGTATAGATTGTGCAATAACAGGAACATTTCTAATCTAAAACATTTTTTTTACATTTCAAGTTCTATTTTCAGGTGAAATGCTTGATGTTTGTGGGTTATTTTATGTGCTGCCAAGACTACTGATTTTTTAGCTTTATGAGGGATAGCATAGTTCTGTCATTTACCTATTTGCCTTCATCACTGTTAACATTTAGACATGATGATCATCTTTCATGCCTCAGCTTCACTTTACCTAAACGGAAAGTATGACAAGGTTTTGGGGCTCTTCTCTCACCCGTTGTTGGAATTTTACCATTATCCATCCAAATCCTGATGCCTCCCTCAAGCATGCATACATCTAAGTGTCTATGCATAACCCATGCATGCATGTACAAGGCCCAAGATATATCTGTGTATGTATTTACATGAACTATCTCCCAGAGGCAATATGCATGTGTTTTCCAAGTTTTATGTTAGATATTCTGTTAATTATTAAATATAGTTTCTGTGTGGGTTTTGTCTCTCAGTCCAGTGGTGTTGCTACTTTATCACTTTTCCACTGTGAGTCTTCCTTGGTTAAAGTCTTCCACAGTTAGCTTCATATCATTTAGCATTTGTGGCAATCTAGACATCGCCTGCAGTCTTTTGCCTTTGACTGTTGGTCAGAAGCCAGCATTGTGTATCATCTGTTTAACTATCTTGTTGCAGCCATTCAAATTAAATACATTCTCTCCTTGGATGTATGAAAGTGAAATTACTAATTTTTTATGATCTAAGCCTCATATCAATTAATTGTCCTATTTCCAAGAGTGGCTTTGTTCATTAGTAAGTATGACGAAGTAATACATGCTCTGCTGAAATGTGAAGAGCAAGTTTTGACCAGTGATATAAAATACAAATATAACTTAGTTTACACAAAATCAGTATATGTGTTTGCTTCCGATTAGAAAACCATGGTTGTGAATGCTGCAAAAGAATATTGTTGTGCTCTCTCTCTCTCTCTATGTGTGTGTGGCATGTGTGCATTTGTTTTTGGAAAGATCTCAGTTTCTGTCTAAGAGAGCTGTGCTATGTATACACAGTGCCTTTTGTTTCACACATACACACATATACTTCAGTTGGTTGGAATTATATTTCAGTTTGCACTGTGGCATGAATTTGAACATTGACTGATTGCATCGATGATCTCTAGCCACCTTCTTCTGTATGCTGTAATTGGATAAACTCACATGACATTCTTGCTTGGGGTTCTTTTGTAGGGGAGACTGAAACAGGGGACTCTGTTGCTCTAACTGCAAACTTTATGTTTGTTGCACGAGACTCAAAAACAGGAAAATCGGCCCTTATTAACCGTCTTCTACCACAAACAGAACAAGAAAAGGCATTGCTAGCAGAAGCTGAAGCGAGAGACATGAGAAGGAAGAAAGAGAGACAAAGACAGGGAAAGGAGTTTGAGGAAGGCCATAGGCTTCATGGCGATGGTGATAGACTGAAAGCTTTGTTGAGAGAAGGTCGTGTGTTGTGTGATATGCCTGCTTTAGCAGACAGGGACAGCATGCTGATAAAAGACACAAGGCTTGAAAATGCACTAATTTGCCAGCCACAGCAACGCAACTTACATGGCCGAATCTTTGGAGGGTTTCTGATGCATCGTGCTTCTGAGTTGGCATTTTCTACATGTTATGCTTTTGTTGGGCACACTCCTTTATTTTTGGAAGTTGATCATGTCGATTTTCTGAGACCTGTGAGTTTCACTTCCTGCAAATACATGAAGTTGTGTTAAATGCCCCTGGTTTCGTTTAGTTTACTTGGGTCCATGGCCAATCAAAGCTGATTTGGGGCAAGTTGATTTTAAGAATCTAGAGTAGTAAATTCTCAGATCCGTAAAAGTAATTGACCGGGTAAAATGATATGTTGATCCTAGTCAAACTTAATTAAAGTCTAGTGCTAATAGAATGAATGCCAGAAGTCAATGCAAAGCAGAATTAAAAATCAGAACATATTTGATAAACAAAATACTTATCAGTATGTGTCAAGTTGAAGAACTATATTGATTGCAATTGCAGGTCGATGTTGGGGACTTCCTTCGTTTCAAATCCTGTGTTTTATTCACACAAGTAGATGATCCGAAGCGACCACTCATAGATATTGAAGTTGTTGCACATGTTACCAGACCTGAACTAAGAAGTAGTGAGGTAAGTCCAGGTTGATGATGAAACGTGTTGTGTTCTATGGGAGAAAGTGGTGGTCTGTTTCACAGCCAGAGTCTAGTCTAATGCATCAGTTTTAAAGTTTCTGATTATAAATCCTCCTTCACATATGCATCAGTTAATGAGTCAGTATGGCTTGTTAAAACGTGTTGTGTTCCATGGGAGAAAGTGGTGATCTGTTTCACAGCCAGAGTCTAGTCTAATGCATCAGTTTTAAAGTTTCTGATTATAAATCCTCCTTCACATATGCATCAGTTAATGAGCCAGTATGGCTTGTTATAGGTTTGCTTAGTGCTTTCAGTCTTTCAAAGTAAGATGAGATTCATACAACTGTATTTGTGGCTTTGACCAGGTCTCCAATACATTTTATTTCACATTTACAGTACACCCTGTTGCTCTGGAAGGTGGGTTAAAGATCCGTAAAGTTTTGCCTGCAACAGAAGAGGAAGCTCGTCATGTCCTCGAACGTATTGATGCAGAAAATTTGAACTAAACCAGGAAAATTTATTTGACCTTTAACTCACTTTAAAGCATTTTATCTGTGTCTTCAGTTAAGTCATAACCTTACCCATGCTTCTCTTCTCTCTTATGTGCATATATGGTTAAGGGAGCAAAATGGGAAGATGTGATGATATAGAACATTGTTCCACACTCGGTGCCTATATTAAATGAACAAGGCTCATGTGAAGTTATGTCATGTCCTTGCATATTTACATTGGAATTTGTCAATTTTGAAATTAAATGCCTTTAAAATCTGTAATTCATAGGATATGAGCTGGGTCAACTTTTACTTCCATGAATTGAGGTTGCATTTATTTCTCTCTCGGCACAACACAGTGCAGTCATGTTATAGTATTCTCCAGACAAGAGACTAAGAATACAGGATTTGCAGTCTAGTGGCAGGACTTTATCTTCCTTTGTTCTGTTTTTCTTTATCAAAGTACCTATTCTGAATGAAAACTTAGGGGAAGATCTTGGCATGGATTGATTATTTTCATACACATTTGCATTAAATATCTGAATATGGAACATGGGGTGGAAGTTTGTCGAAAATATGAAGGAAAGCAGTTGTAGCAATAGATTATTAAGCTCTAAGGAAAATTTTATCTTGCCTTAGATGTTGTTATTGATGCGTGCCTATTGGTTGAAATGTATGGCCCTAGGCAGCATTTAAAATAACCTTAAAGTCTTACAATACTAGCTTTGTCATCGTGAAGGAAGTGTGTTGTCATGGTGAGCTTGAAATTGTCTTTAGTTGATATTTTGTTGATGTTGTTTGTTCATCTGTGGCTATTTTCATATTAATGCAGTGCCATGGATATGTTGTTATTGTTCATCCTTATTGCCAAGGCGTAGTCTAAACGTTCTACGTTTTTTACTTTCTGGCAATTATCACTGGAATACAGCAATGTAATTGTTGGAGAAATTACAACTTTACATTGCTTAAATCGTGTTTTTGAATGCATAAATCGGTTCAGTGCCCTTGAAAACCCCTAGGGCACCCGGAATATGCAATTTCAGCCACTGAAATCTGCAATTTTATAAATTTCTGGCCAGAATTTGGACAAAACTCGTCGGAAAAAGTGCCTGAAAAAAGGTAAAAACTTAGAACGTTTAGATTATGTTGTGTGACACTCTTATTTGTTTTGTTGTATTCGCATTGCAAAACACTTCTTCAGGAGCATGTAACGTGTAGATTGGTCAACTATTCTATTGCCAAAGACTTGGGAAGATTCAATTTGAAGACATGTCGAAGAGAAAAAGGAGGTTGGCATGTTAGAGGAGGTCAATGTCTCGAAGACGAATGATCAACTCGAGTAAAGAATACTTATGATCCAGTTCTAGTAAGTACAGTGAGATTAAACATTAAAAATACAGCAATTTACCTTCTCTCTATGTTAGTGAAATTCCCTTTGTTCGTGTTCTTTTAGTACGTGTCAATTGTGCTATTAGCAAAGATTTGGGAAGATTCTCTTGAAACACGCTTTGTTTAGACAAAAGACTGAAACTTTGTTTGTGTTCAACGGGTACAAATACTGCATAAATACAACACCTTGTCTTTGCTTTAACATGTAAACACGATCCTTTTTCATTGCTTTAACATAGTTTGTTAATGGGTGGGGTACCAGTGTCGGGAGTTGAATCTAGGTTATCATACCATAGATTGACAAACAACTTTTCTTTCTTATTATTTAAAAAGAAACTTGAAGTTTTTTGTTCAAGGCTCGTCATGGTTTTTCTTCTAATTGAATGGAATCGTTGTAATCGAATGGATGTAATGTAAATTCCTAGAGTGAAATTGTAAGGTTCTAAGTAAATGAAAAGCTTCAACGGTCAACCTAAAAGAAGGGTAACTCAAGGAGAGGAATCACACTGTTCTAGACGAGCCAAAAAGCCCTTAGTTCAGAACTAGCTTTGAAAAACCTAAATTAAAAAGTTCTTGAGGATGATTTAAACTCCGACCATTGTTGATCACAAGTAAGATGGGTCCACCCCTATCAAAGGCACAAAGAATCAATAACAGGTCTACATAAAAATGTTAATAAATCACAACGAGCCCTGTAATCAATACATTGTCATATTTAAATGGGGAGTGTTGCAACTAGTTATTATGGAGTTAAAAATTATTGACTAACTTAATCACTACAAAAAAACATTCAATACCTGGTTTTAACCCATGGAGAATATCACAACAGATCATGTATTATTCACAACGAGGTGGTTTAAGTAGTGTGTGTCAAGCCAAGTGGGTTAAGTTATAATCTCATGTTGTAAAATGTGAAATGCATTGTAAGTACTCTTAAAGCAGATCCCAAGGCAAAGGGTCGACTAGTGAATGTTTTTGAGTCCAAATAGTGTGCTAGGATGATGGTGTGGATGTTATGTTTCTATGAACTACCATGTGAATATTACTATGGTGTGCTCAAATCATGTAAAAACATATATAAAATGAAATATATTAATATGATATCCACTAGAAAGGTTGCTTGGGGAGCAAAAAGGGGCCATTATATACCACAAGAGGGGAAAAGAAAAGGGGGTGCATGGGTGAATTGTCCTTCACACTTGTCCTTTGGGGGAGTGCTAACTTTTCCCATGCTTTCTTAAAAGTTCTCACGTCAATCTTTGACTTGTATGTAGCAAGTACAAGTTGTCACATGCTTGGGAAGAGGGCATGTAGGCTTCATGCAAAGAAAATGTATTTTCTTGCCTTTCATTCATATTATTCTATCCTATCATTCTCCCATGATTGTTCTCATTCTCTCCTATAATTCTCCCATTATTGTTCTTCCATCCCATGAGACTTTCCTCTCCTTAGTTGTGATAGAAAATGTATGATTCCATTGTTGTTATGCTTGCAAATGGGAAAATAATCCCACGAACATGAGATATGTTGGGAATTGTTGCTATCAAATAGAGAAGAACATGGGTTTGGTTTTGAAGAGAGCGCTACAATTGAAATGTCCACAATAGTTGGAGTACATTGTAAATCTACAACCCTATGTTTATGCCAAGAATTATCCATAATTGAGCCAATGGTCTAACACTCTAGGAATTACCATAGGGAATTTAGTGGATCAAATTCTTCCTACCAACACAGGAGCATTGGAGGGGAAGGATTATTGAGGCATTGTATGGCGAAGAAGGGAAAGGCCTTCCTTGTGTTGTGTTTCACTAAGGAGAAGAAGATCGAAGTTGAATGAACGTCAAGTGAGATTCTTAGAGTCTTTTCGAAGATATGTAGTAGATGTCTAACAATGGTCTAACACTCTACGAGTTAACATAGGACATTTAGTGGATTAGATTCTTCCTACCTACACTAGAGCACTGTAGGGAATGGATTCATGAGGCATTGTATGGTAGAAAAGGGAAGCCCTTCCCTTATGTTGTGTTTCACTAAGGGGAAGAAGATCGAAGTTGAATGAATGTTGAGTGAGATTCGTGGAGTCTTCTTCGAAGATATGTAGTAGGTGTTTGGTTGGATTGAGTTCTTGGGTATTGTGGGTTGGGCTAAGTGATATTAGAGCCATGTAGGAGTTTCCTTCACCTTGGTGGTACCATGGCCTAGCTTCAGAGTGGAATCCATCATTAATTCCTACAGTGGGGTGGTAAGTCACTCCTTAGTAACCGATTTGGTGGACATATTCATAATAAAGAGAAGTGTTGTTCTTTATCTCGAATGATTTATTTGTGTGTTTATATTTTTGTTACTTGGTTCCATCTATTCAACTGGTCTATATGTGAATTATGTTATGGAACAATGAATTGGATGAGAATCTTGTAATAAGCATGCATGTAGATTAATTTTGCATGACATATGTTGGTTACTTATATATCCTGTCTGAAGTGACCCAAGGTTCATGTCTGTTCGGGGTTCTAACAAAGCCTCTAAAATTATTAGCCCTCCTGGTAAACCAGAAGGAAACACAGTGCACGGGGTGCACCGCGTCGTCTCACCCGAGATAGTCTTAATGGGTGATTGCGATACTCGTGTTTGCAACCTAGGATTGAGTGGGGGATCTAAGAACTGTACACTGAGAGTTCTGGTTTAACTTATTAACGCAATACACTGTCATTTATGATTACACAGGAAATATAACAACTCATTCATTTAGCATATCAATAACTCTTGAAGACAATAAAGAAACACATGCATTCAATCACATAACACAGGTTTTATTGTTGTTCAACCCCTCTTGGGCTACGTCCACAAAGATCTGGCTCTAGCTCTTTTATTATAGTAGTTTCGAAACTACAACGTCGCGTGCTTACAATTCATCTTAGATGGGTTGAGATCTATTATGAGGCAGACTAGATCGCACCAGGCCCTTCAGCCTGCGATCTAACCCTCAATATCTACCCTCCTCAGTCCTCTCTAGCTCAACAACTTACAAAATTAGATCATACAACAAAATATTACATCGCATCCGCGTCTTCACATCCGTCTCTTCGCCTCCTTCTATGAGACCTAGGTATCTATATTTATAAGTTTTTGGCTCGCCAACCATTACAATGTGTTGCAAAAACGCTAACTCTAACATCGTTAGGTCTTCCATGCATGCACACGTGCTGCTCTTCCTTCCAGCTGTCGCTTCCCTCGTGCATGCCTTCTTTCCCAAAATTGCCTTTGTTTATGCTTTGGCTTGCTTCCAACAGGCCCCCAACATTGACATGTGGCTTGTCCCGAGCCAACTAACCTTTTTGTGCTTCGTCGATTTCCCTGGTGATCGCCTGGAACTTCTCCTTGAGCGCTGCTACTTGTGTTTGAGCCTGCGCAGTCTTCTCTTTGAGTGTGTCTACTGTTTGGACTGCAATCTCGTCACTGATCAACCCTGCACACTCTGCCTGGGTTTGTGCCATATATGTCTTGGCCTCCTCTGCATGTGCAATGACTTCTGCTACTCGCTCTTGAAGCGGTTCCATTTGAGCCCGACGCTCCTTTTTTTGCATTTGCGCAGTGGTGAGTTCTGCCTGTAGTTTCTTCATATCCTGTGCCCCTTTGACGTGCTCCGTGATGGACATTGTTTTCTACCTCTGCTTGAGGTCCTGGATGACTGTGCTTATGCTTTCTTCTTCCTTGTTCCACCGGTGGACTTGCTGATCCTCTTCTAGCTTCGTCCAAAGCTATGCTGTTTTTTTGAACAAGTCGGCTGTTGCGTTGCCCTGTCGCTCTATCTCCTGTAGTTGCTTTGTTGCCTCCTGCTTCCTTTGTTCCCTTATCTCTGGTGGACTGGTAGGTGTGAGCTGCTCACGGAGATTCTCGATCTCCTTCTAATATTGATCGATTTCTTGTGCAATTTGATCAATCTTCTATGTTGTTGTGAGTTCGTCCCTCTGCGCGGTCTTTGGAATCTTCTCATAAGTTCTGGCCATTTTTTGTTCCAATCCGTTCATGCGCTCCCTCTCCTCTTGGGTCTCGAGCTTGGCTTGCTCATATATCAATTCCAACGCGTCTCGTTTATCCTTTGCCTGTGGTGATTCGGTTGTGTCTGTGCGTGCACAAGACCGTACTTCTTGGGTGATGCTAACCTGTAATTTGTGTAGAGCTTTGGATGATATCCACGATAATACCAATTGGAGTTGAGCTAATTCCTTTAGGGGTGTCTGCCCCACGATCTCGTCCATGCGCAACATGTTGGGTGTAATGTGGAATGTTGCACTTGACTGCGGTATTGTGTGGATTGTATCTCGCTCACTTGCTTCAGGTTCTTCTCCTGTTTGTGATGTTGATGACCCTGTCTCTATGCTGTTGCCCGCTGCCTGCGCTTCCCTGATCTGCTTGAGGGATTGTCGCATGTCTGCCAACTCCTCTTGAATTCTTCCCCTGTGGTGTACAACATTCTCAAAATCCTCGGATGTATGATCTTGAACCATTTGGGCTATCATTTTTGCATCATCCTCCGTGATCGTGTATTCTGGAGGTGTTCTATGCACCTTCATCTTCTTGCGTGCACCCCCCATCTGAGTAGTTGGCCTCTTAATCAGGCCTAGTTCTTATGGATTAAGACTTGGTGTAGTCCCCTGCGCTGCTCGGCCTGTTTCTGTTGTACTTGGGCCGATTGCGTATTATTCTTCTTCCCCTTCTGGGTCCCCGTATTAGATGTCCCTTCTTTCGTCTGCTTTGTTTTGGTCTGGCTCGTCCTTGGTTTCTTGGGCACTGGGACTTCTTGATGCCGTGTTTTTTCCTTCCTTGCCTCCTCTTCCGCTGTCCTTGAAGGTATGTCTTGGATGAGGACTGGAATCTTCCAGTCCTCTTAACAATCCCTAATAACCATTTCGATGTCGCCCTCTATGATGCAGTAGCGCAATTGTAGCCACTTTTTGTTGGGGTCCTTCCGCGCATGTATCCACATTGCATGTCGAGTGGCCTTGAAGTTGGCAATGTCCTGATAGTACGTGACAACCTGTGGTGTTATTCTCCAGAGGTTGGCGATGGCCTCCTGTAGATCGCGTAGATATCCTTCGAATATGGATGTGTTCATCTTTCTGTTCCTGGCGTCTGACACGGCGCCAAGCAATAAATATCTCTCTCCATGATTAGGTTTGGGTCTCGTGGTGAAAAATACATATTTCGGTTCCTTCCATCCCATAATGGCTATCAACGTGAGAAACCATGAGTAATAAAATCATGTTCCTAGATCCCGCACATCCTTGCAGTCATCCAGAAACAAATTTAAAAGATAGGGTGGCCAACTAACTGTGGTTCCCTCAACACATTGTGCTGCAACTGTGACGACCCCAACCGGGACTTCCTCCTTGCAGAATTTTCTTAGCAGTTTGCAGGCCATGATTTTTGCGACTATTTGTGTCGTGGCATCATTGATCCTTTTGATGATGATTCCTCGCGTCCCCCTGCGAGTGTCTCACTTCTTTTTCATCTCTTCCACGAGTGCTTTCTCCTTTGTTTTGTTGTCGAGAAACTGTGCGGGGTCCATGCCTCGAGATGGCAGCCCTGTAATGTGTGCAATGAGCTCTACGTTTATCGAGACGAGCTTGTCCAACCATATATCCCCGCCATGTGTGACTGCCATCAATTGTTTGACACAATTGCTTGTGTATTGTCCTCTGCCAAAGTGTGGTAACTCTAGCAGACCTAAAATCCCCGTTTTTGCTAATCCTACTGTCCACTGGAGTGGTTGATTAGCCGGTTGCCCAAATGCATCCAGACCCACAGTCTGTAGGTAGACTTTCTTTGCAAACTCCAGGAACTTGTCTGTGTCCGTTACATCGTGGTCCAAGTATTTTAGCTTATCGACATAACATAACAAGTCTGATTTCACCCGTACTCTTTCTGGTATACGCGGCAAAACAATGGGTGCGACAGGTTGCTTGCGTGTCGACCTAGGTACCTGCTGCTTGTCCTTTTTCAGTAGTGGATGACTCGAGGTTCCAGCCTCCATCGGTCGTTCTTCGACATACTGTTCTGTTCAGCCCGTGACATCTTCCACTGCTCCTTCCTGTGGGTGGTCTGACACGGTTGTTTGAGATTCGTCTGTCTCGATTGTTGCTTCCTGATTTGTAGCCGTCCCATTGACCCTTGGAGCTCCTTCAGGGTTCTCTGGTTGCGCTAGGCTGCCTATGCCCTGGTTCTGTTGCTCCTGTTCCTCTATCGACATATCCACGTTCATGTCGTCAGGTGTTGGTTGTTGGGTTTCTTCTACCACATGTGTGGGGTTCATCGGTGTTGTATCTGGTGATGAGATTTCGTCGACATTGACGACCTCTGGCGGCTGCTGTTCGCTTTCTTGCGATTATACTTATGCCCTGGTTCTAACTCTGGAATGTCGGACATTTTGGCTTGTTTTTGCTTGCTTGGGTGCTGCCATGGTGGTGAATGTTGATCGTTTGCTGAGTTCAATGGTCTTTGTAACCTCTGTGAACTTCGCTCTGTGCTCCGTAGGATCTATCGTTCTCTGTCTTTTTTAGTCTCACAATAAGCTATTTTCTCCCACGCCTGTGCTTTGTATGGTCATCGTATGAAGCTTGTCAAAGACGCTATCTTTATTATGGATTCAATGAACCTCTGATTTCTTCGTACTTGCCATTACTCTCCTTCGCCGTCTCCAGTTGGCGCGATTAAGGCAGTGTCTTATCGATCCTTTCCTGCATTCAATTCCACATGCCTTCGTTGTTTAATACTGCTTTTGCCGTTTTTATTTTCCCGCTTGTTTCCATTTTGACCTGGTTGTTGGCCTTGTCTTCGTTGAGTTTGTATTCCTAAGTGTGCGTGCCCCTTCTCCTTTCGGCGCACTATACCTCTGTTGGTACCGTTTTTTATTTATTTTTTATTAACTGTGCAGTGACTTTCAAGTTGTGGGTGGTCGACTATTCTTGTACAGCTTCAGTTGGCTCCCGTTGATCATCCCTTTGAGTTCTACGCCTGCTAAGTCTTTCAACTGTACAACTCCCCCATCTGTGACAATTTTTACTTCGTACGGTCCTAACCAGTGCATTTTGAGTTTTCCTGGGTGCTGAATGGATTCGCTGTCATACATCAACACTAAATCTCCTTCCTTAAAAGTTTTCTTCTTGATGTGTCTGTCATTCCAAGCTTTGTCCCTTGCTTTCTGAATTTGTTGGTGGAACCCTGCTAGGATCCGATCCTCCTCCATGGCCATCACCTAATTTAGTTTCTCCTGTACTGCGCTTCGTTCCGTCATGTGCGTAATTGCTGCTACGTGCAAACTGAGTACCATAAATTCTAATGGCACCACTGCTTCTTGGCCATATACCAGTTTAAATGGCGTGTGCCCTGCCAACTTCTTACACGTGGTCCTGTTGACCCACAATACTACTAGTATTTTGAGGTCCCAATCATCCTTGTTGACATTACAAATCTTTGTCAGTGCATTCTCAAAGATTTTGTTAAATGATTCTACTGTGCCATTTTCCTGTGGGTGATATGGTGTGCTCTTCTGATGATGGATTCAAACTCTGCAGTCATAGCGTTGATAGTGTTTTTAATGAAGTGCATGCCTTGGTTGCTCATCAAAACTCTTGGGCATCCAAATCTAGTGATCACTTGTTCAAATAGAAAGTGTGTTGTTGTTTCTGTGCTGCAATCCTTCACTGGTGCTTCTTCTGCCCATCTTGTCAGGTATTCTGTCGCGGTGATAATGTACCTTGCTCGTGTTCTTTTTGTTGGTGAGTTGATTGGTCCCACAAAGTCTATTTCCCATTTATTGAATGCCTGCAATGTTATCTGTGGTCGTAATGACATTTCGTCCCTTCTATTGGGTTTACCAACCCTTTGATAGACATTACATCTCTGACAGTACTCCTTCGAGTCATTGTGAATGGTCAGCCACCATAGTCCCGCGCGCGATACCTTTTGCACGGTAGCTTTGCCTGCGTAATGTACTCGTGTTATTCCCTCATGGGCTTCTGCTAAAACTCTTGGTCTTTCGTGTTCTAACACATATCTTCGCAAGATGCTATCTGCACCCATTTTGTATAAGTGTCTTGTGATCAGTTGATAGTTTGTAGCCCGGACTACCAGGTTTTTCTTCTGCGGGATGTTATATTCCTGCGGCGCAGTACCTGTGCTCAAGTACTGAATGATATTTGCAAAGTATTCATCAGCGATCTGGACTGAAAAATAATTGTGCATCCGGGAAGTTGTCCTTTAAATTCGTAGGTTCTTCTTCGTTTATGACCCTTGATAGGTGGTCAGGTCCTGCATTCAATTTCCCTGGCTTGACTATTATTTCAAAATCAAATTCTTGAAACAATAGTAACCATCGACAAACTCTCCCCTCAACACTGGCTTGTTGACTAGGTATTTAAGAGCTGAGTGATCTGTGAATATCTTAAAGTGTTTTCCCAATAAGTAATGTCTGAACTTCTGCAATGCGTAGACCATAGCTAGACCTTCCCTCTCTGTGGTGTTATAGTTATGTTATGATTCTGATAAGTTTCTGCTCGTAAATGCTATAGGGTGATCCAAATCTCTCGCTCTTGGCTGCACCAAAATAGATCCAAGTGCTATGGCTGATGCATCTACATGTACGTGGAATGTCTTTTTCCAGTTTGGAAATACTAGTATTGGCGCGGTGACCATCTTTTCTTTCAGCGTATCCAGACCATGTTGTCAATCGTCATTCCACTAAAACTTTGTATCTTTTCTTAACAATTTCTCCATTGGTGCAGTAATCTGCGTGTACCCTTTGATAAACTTTCTGTAGTATCCTGTGTGTCCCAATGTCGCTCTTAGTTGACAGACTGTTTTTGGTGATGGAAAGTTAACAATTACTGCAATCTTTGCAAGATCTACTAGTAAATCTTGTTTTCATACTATATGGCCCAATAGTATCCCAAATGGTGTTCCGAATATACATTTTTTTTTTTTATGTTTAATGATATCTGGCACTGCCTACATCTTTCTAGCATCAACCGTAAGACCTCTACATGGTCTTTCAACAAACTATAGACTGTCTAATCGGCCAAGTATACCTCTAGAAACCGGTGGATGAATTCTTTAAACACGACGATGACTACTCTGGAAAATATTGTTGGTGCATTCTTCAGTCCAAACGACATGACTGTGTACTGGTAGGATCCCCATTCTATAGAAAACGTGGTCTTGTATCTGTCTTCCTGTGCTATCTTGATCTGGTGGTATCCTGAGAATCCATCAGTGAATGAGTAAACTTCGTGTCCTCCTACGTTCTTCAACACTTCATCCGTGAAAGGTGTAGGGAACAGGTCATGTAGGCATGCATCATTCAACTTCCTCAAGTCGACGCATATCCTTATCCCTCCTTGTTTTTTTTCTTGAACTACCATTGGGCTTATCCATTCCGATTCTTTCATTGGTTCTATGATTCCAGCTTCGAGCATCCTATCGATCTCAGCTTTGATTTTCTGCTTATATATCAAATTCAATTTGTATGGTCGTTGTCTGATCGGTCTCACTTCAACTCTGAGTGGTATCTTCATTTTTCCTAGCTCTCCTGCTATACCCTTCATTTCTGTAAATGTTGTGGGAAATAGGTCGTTGTACTTGCGCAATAATTCTATTATTCTTTCTACTGTTTGCTCATCCCAGTAATCTCCAATGTTGGTCATTTTGGGATTCTCAACTGTCCCAATGTTGACTTTTTTCACCTTGATCGGCGCATCAATGACTTATGATTCTATAGGTGGACCCTCCACTTCTCTTTTGCCCTCAGCTTCCTCGATCTGAATATCGTGCGAATCGTCTTCATCTGGTGCTTCCTCCTGCACATGGTAACATGACAAAAATTCTTTGACTGTTTGTTTGTTCCGTTGTTTTTCTTCTGTTATGAGTTCGACTTCTGGTTTCTTGATGAATATCACCCCTCTTATTTGTTTAAGAGTTGCATCTATGTTGGGGTTCTCATTCTTGAATGAAAAAGTGACGGTAAAATTATGTTGCAATACCGTCCAGGTCGCAGTTCCTTTGTGCAATTCCCGGTCTGTATGCCAGTTTGCTGGTATGCCCTCTAGAGTGTATGAAATGATGAGGCCATTCCTCTGGGGGTGTCATTTTCCACAACGTTCTTCACTTCTCCAAGTGTTCCGCTGGTGCCCCCTGTCCATCATACTTCTGCTGCTTGTTTTTCTGTTCTGCACCGAACCTTATGCGCAGTAACCGCTTACATTGATACCAATATGTGATTTTATCTTTGTGTGCACCCCACCATCTTGCAGGTGTGGCCTTGAGTGTTATATCAAGTGCTAAAAGTCTTTGATCCTCTAAAAATTCATCTTCGTACTGTGCCAAGAATACTTCTAGATCGTTTACTTCGTGGAAACTGGGTGGTTCCCTTATCTCCGTGCCTACCCATCTTACTGCGCGGTCTATTTGTGCACATCTTCTCGTGGAAACTGGGTGGTTCTCTTATCTTCATGCCTACCCATCTTACTGCATGGTCTATTTGTGCACATCTTCTCGTGGAAACTTTGTGTAGCCTTTGTTTCCAGTTCTCTAAACCGGTATCTGAGTCTATCGCACAAGAAGTAATGCTCCGCCAACTGAGTATCCCATCTGCAGTTGGGTTCATGTAATCCTCATCGCACGTAGTTGTTTTGTATAACTGGCTGATTTCCTCTAAGTCTAAGCAAGTGGGTTCTACAAACCTTTCTCCTTCTGACGGGTCTAATGGTGCGATGACCCTGTATTCACCTGACTCAAATGTCATTTTCCGTGTCTTCAAATTAATTATGACCTGGTTGCCAAACGCCCAATCCAAACCAAACAATGCTAGATATGGTGGTGCCGTCTACTATTTCAATCACTTCAAAGTTTGCTTTAGTGCACACTCCATCCAGGTCTACTGTCACTCTTATCAGTCTACCAATTGGTAGGACTCTTTGTTGGTTTGCTAGTTTCAGTTGCACAGGTGAATATCCTAATGTGGGCTCTCCCATAAATGCCATGTCTTATTTGGTAATACATTAATTTAAGATCCTAGATCTAGTATGATATCTCCCATGTTGAAATCTCCGATGTTTACATTCAGTCTGAACTCCCTACTGGTTCTTCTCCTTGTATGTAAGTGATTGACAGTTTTTTGTTCTAGTTTACCTTCCGTCTCTATACTACATCTTTCTAATATGTTTTGAAATATTTTGATAGATGATGGATCATTCAATACTTTTACACATGATTGCAAAAAGCCTTTGATTGTACTTACTTGTCCCATGGGTTGCATTTCATTGGTATGATCCAATAACAGAGACATCTCATACTCTGGTGCTTCCTTGATTTGCTGCGCAGTTGAAGTCGATGCAATGTCGTCTTTCTGAAATTCTTGTCTGGATTTCTTAAATATCTCCTCATTCTGCACGTCGAACTGCTTCCTTGGTTCGTCGTTCTTTTTCACCCACTGGTGTTGTACTGGCTCTTGTCGGAGTCCATTGTTTCCTTTTTTAGCTCCTCCGCAGGTAACTATGTTGATGTTCTTTCCTTCGTCCCTCGCTTCAGCTGAAATCCACTGAACATTCTGGTTGTTCTGGTTCCTATTTTATTGGATTTTTACTAATAGTGTCGAACATTCTTTCATATCATGGTCCGATGCGTGACAATACATACAAGTTGCTGGTGGAAGTGGACATTCCCTTGCATAATCCGGTTGTTGACAATTGTGACATACCACTGGTCATCTACCTCTTTCAAAACCTCCTCTGGATCATCCTCCACCTCTGTAACCTGCTCGATCTCCTCTCAGCGCGTTATATTGAGGCCCCTGATTGTACTGTGAGGTATTGTACTGAGGTTGTGCTGTGTTGTACTGTGGCTGCACGATATTATATGGTTGTTGCGCAGTGTTATAATGTTGCTGCGTAGTGTTGTATGGGGTTGGAACTTGGTTAAATTGTGGTGCGGCTTGCCCCGTAATCATTTCTGCCTGCACTCTATATGCATCTGATGTCCTCTCTCGCATCAAATCCATAGTTCTACAATGTTTGTCATCGTGGCCCACTGACTTGCAAAACTTGCAATATGAACTCTTTGGGACCGTCTGGTATTTCTGCATCATTGGGCAGTGATATGGATCGTGGCCCGGTTTCTTACAGATTTCGCACCATAGTGCTCATGTTGGTAATGGATTTGGCATTCCTGCTGCCATATACTGCGCGAATGTTGGACATTCATTCTTGTGGTGCCCTTTCGTCCTACATGTAGTACACCAAATGACTTCTCGTTTTTCCTTACTTTTATTCTGGTTTAGCTGGAATGTTAAGTTATTCAAATCCTCCTTTAGTTCTTCGATGACTGGATCCGTCCGCTGATACTGGTTTTCTTCCAGTTGCAGGGATGTGTGCAGAGCCTCTTCCTGCATCTGAAAATTCTGTTGTTGCAATGGGTATTTTAAGTGTGGTAGCATTGAATTGACGAACAAGTTCCTATGTTGCATATCAGTCATGAGATATTTCAACTTTCCCTTCAGTCGCTTGAATCTCTGGTCAATCTCCCATACAGATTCTCTTGGTTTTTGTCTAATTTTGATCATCTCGTTCATGTACTGATCTTTCGAACTTGGCTTCTGGAACTCGTTTATCATCAATTTTTTTATGTCTGCAATTCTTCTGGTTGTCCCTGGTGGATTGTTTGTAGCTAAACTCATATACCAATCCAGTGCGCGATCCTTTAATGTAATCGCTAGCTATGCCAATTTAGTATCTTCGTATGTGATCTGTTTTTCTTCCCAAATCTTCTCACAGATGAACAAATGTTTTTCCGGGTCCTCCAACACTTCTCCTTTGAATTTTGGTAACCTGATGGTGGAATCATGTCCTACCATTCTGAATGTTGAACCACTACCTCTGCGCGGTGTAGATACTTGACTAGTGCTGCCTGAACTGTCTCCTCTAGTTGTTGTTCCTTGTGTATATGTACTTCCTGCTATCTTTCTTCTCCCGGAATCCGGTTGTCTAAACAATGGTGTTCTCTTTGGTGTATTAGTCACACATGGGTTTATGGGTTCCACACTAACATTAATATGGATAGGATTGTTGCCTTCTCTTCCCGTTCTTGGACCTCTCGTCTTCCTCTCATATGTTGCACGCATAATTTCTTCAATTTGATCCACATCCCGGAGATCCTCTAGCTCTTTATCGTCACTCGTCAAGCCTTCCCTCGTGGTTACGACTCTCTTCTTGGTATTCACCATGTATTGGTAGGGTACTCCGCTACGCGTCTTTCCAGTTGTCACCATGATCCGCTTGATCTGGTCGTCATCCATCATGATTGGGTCCAAGGGTTCCTCATTCTTTCCCTTATCCTTTCCTCCTTCCATTTCTCCTCTTTCTGTCAGTGCTTCCCCCCTTCCTCCATGCACGTAGGGAAGTTTCGCTGTCTGACTCCATCGTCATTATGTTGGATCATGCTGTCATTGATGCCAATGGTTTGATTGATTGATGTCAAGTGATGGATTGTTTGATAGGCTTGATTGATTGATGATTGATGAACAAAGTATATGTATTGTCTTTGATGAGAATGATAGATGTCAAGTGGAAACCAATCGATGAAGATGGATCAATGAATTGTCATTGATATGATGAAGATGGATCAATGAATTGTCATTGATACATGATGCATAGTTGAGGTATATGATGCAGTGGTGGATTGATGCATAGATGAATCATTATAGTCTTATCATGGTTGATAAATGGATGAACTCCAAAGTGGTCCCCTTATGGTGAAAGCCCTCACGGGAAGATGCTTTACAGATTGAGTTATCCTAGAAGAATGGTTGGAGGACCCATGCTTGTATGTGGAATAATACGATGAAGATCAATGAATTTGTTGGTGAAACTATTCTAGATGGATAGTGCTTGTCATGCCATTTCTGGAGGTATGTGGAATGTCATATAACTCTTCACAGTTTGAGAGTTGTGGCCCTACGAAGTTGAAGGACCCCCATGTGTTGGCTTGAAGCCCCAAATGGTCAAAGAAGTCAAAGTGCCATAAAAGAAGAAATCATTATTTAAATGATAAAGTAAAGTGACAAAGTCAAGATGGATTATTTAAATAATAAAGAGAAGTGACAAAATCAAGAAGGAATATTTAAATGATAGAGTACTGGAGAACTTTTTATTTATGGAAAGTGGTTAACCCTAAAATAAAGAAAATAGGTTAAGTGACCTAAAAATGGGTTAAGTGACCTAGATGATGAAAGTATAAATAAGACAACAATGGTCTCTTGTAGATCATCCTTTTTGTGGATCAATAGAGAGATTCTTGTGAGAACATCTTTGGTGTGGATCTCTTGAGCATGATTGAAGATATATTCTGAAAAAGAGAGCGAGAGGAGGATCTCATGGACGCATCAAAGTTTCAGCAATATCAAAGATCTTGACGATAAAAGTCTCGGAGTTTTAGAAACCCTAGTTTCTGAGGTGTACACGAGCTGTAATGGGTCAGGGCGCGTACATACGTGGGTTTTATGAGGACAGGGCGCATACAGTGGATGGAATGATGAAGAATTGTGTTTGAGCTGCTGCCAAGCTCTTGGATGATGAGACAGGTTCCAGATCTGCATTCTATGGGATCAGATCTGCCACTGAGATACTGGTATGGTTACATTATTGTATTGATGGATACTATTGTTTGATGTGATGTGAATGCTTAGGGAATTCTTGGTGTTAGCATCAGAAGTCACTCCTGGATTGTGGCAGGAGCAGAGCCTGATGCCCATCAGTTTTATGTCACGATTGGTATATAAAAGGGTGATCGAATGGCTGCAGACCCATAAGAATATCGTTTTAACTTAGAATTCTGGGCCAGGCTATGCACAAGAAGGTGAGGTCTTGATCTAACTTCAGTCAGTGAGTTGTAATAAGGGTGAGTAGGAGGAAGACTTCAGAGAGAAACTGCAAAGGTCTGCTGTAGGCATCAAACTTACAATAGCCCGTAGAAGAAAGAACAAACACTGAAATGTGCCAGGATGACACAGTTACAATAACACAGTGATCATACCTGCATCACGGTGGCTACTCTAACAACTCGCTTGAATCTTTCAATGAGCTACTCAGGGTAAGAGGAAGAAAAAGACACAGGAGATTGATTTAAAACTGGTGAAAACATTGTCATGATCAAACATACATCACACAACATAATCGCCCTCGACTGGACCTGCCAATTCCAAGTGTCTTAAAACAAAGCTTACAGAGAGATGGAGAGAAGATGACTTTCATTAAACAAGAGGTCTCAGATACAACTCATAACCAGAGAACTAGAAATTTTATTAAAGATTTATAATTCGGGCGCATAGCTCAACCATCGATCGTTACAAAAATGGAAAAAATTCCTACATATACTCAGACAGGCTCGGATGTTTGAGACACGATCATGTCCGGAGTTCAATGCTTGATGTTGAGGAACTTCTCTGTCAGGCTGCGCATGCAGACGTTGGGCAGACTGCCCATGCAGTCTTCCGACGGATGCAATATTTGACAAAAAGGACTGACAATCACCTCTACACTTGTCTTTTCTTGGCTTTACATTTATGGAAGGAGACGATGTCTCACCTACCTTCCACATTTGCATTAACTGCTTCATCGGGATCTGAAAGGCCTTGGTCAACTCTGCACCTGGGAGTCGTGGCAGACTATCTTTGGCCCTCTGCTGCTTCACTAGACTGCTATAAGAGGACCCAACGATGAGCGTGGACGAGGATTTGACGAGGGAGGTGAAATGAGAGATGACCATGTGGACAGATATGATGGATGGAAGGTGACTGGGAGAGTGCGGCGGCGGAAGGTGCATGTATTGCACTGAGACAGGTCAAAGGTGGAATACATGGGGAAGGATGAGGTGGATGAAGGGATACAAGTGTCGAGAGGTGAGAGGGACGAGAGGAAAGAAGACAAGACACCTGGGAGAATGGGGGTGACAGGGAGTGCAAGACACATGGCAAGAAGTGAGTGGCAGGTAGATGGCAGTGGAAAGTAGAGGCGTTAAGTGGTTTAGGGGGAGGGGTCCGACAACCAATAGGAGGGCGACATGATAGG
>JZKD02S1848145.1:55049-78037 GCA_000966675.3 Picea glauca | reverse complement strand
TCTCGGGCACATGAGGGTCATATGACCTCACGCAAATGTAAAAAGGGCTTTGTTTTCCAACCCCCGCACTAAGGTTGAAGTCACATGGTGTAACACAAGAAACCACGAGATACACATTTAAAAACCCCATGCCATTTACCAAAAGGTATGGTTGTATGTAATGAAAATGTGACCGGGGGCTGGGGCTCAGCCCAGCCCGGACCCCCGCGCCAACCGTTACATAAATCGAATTCAAATACATATTATAACATATGCTTTACAAGTAACAACGTGTGGGCTAGTGGTAGCCCACACTCTACCAAAATGCGGAGCCAAAGGGGAAGTCCAGGGTTCAACCCCCATGGACCCCATACAATTTTAAACAACAACCAATAGCTAATACCAAGGTGCCACGTGGCAGCCCATGACTGGGCCACATGGCACCATACCATTGACCAAAAATCATGCCATGTGTCACATCCTAATTCGACCACATCTGCCAATAAAAAATGGCCATGTCATCACATGCCACATTAGCGTACGGTCGTACGGTCTCTGCCACATCAACTTGTACGGACTGTACGGACTGCACAGTCAGCATCCCTTTTTTTGCCTGTTTGACGATTCGAACAGATCACAATATCTCTCGCTCCCGATGTCCGTTTGAGACAAAATGAGTTGAATTGGGTTCGCAATGACGAGGGCTACGCTCTCGTTTGATTTGAAACAATTCCAAGCACTTTGAATTTTTGAGCAAAATTTGATCCCCTGATCACAAATTCAATCAACACAAACTGTAACCGATCAAAGAAATCATTCATATTCATTTAATACAAACACAATATTTTATGTCGACTCAGAAATTAACAAAATCGTTTTTAAAACCAAAACTAACAGAGTTATTTTTTCGAATCAATAGATTACATTGTATTTATCAAACCAATCTTTGATATTGATGCATTGCATACATAAAAGACCATGCTAATTCAAGCATATAGAATCATCTCAAAATCAAACCAAAAGAAATGAATCGAACTATCTTAGAGCCGATAGAATCGATATGCTAATGCAAAATCGTATCAATCAAAACATAGATGTGTCCTAGTTTAGCAAAAAAATCTTCTGTACATATCAAATGTAATCATAATCCAAAACGATAATAATCATTCAAAACAAAACAGAATCGTTACTTGAATCTATTCATACAGAACTAAATGAAAGAAAACCCAATCAGTCATACTAATTCAAACCAATTCATAAAAACAAAATCGGTGTTTGAAATACATACCTGGGCAGTAAGAGAATGATTCGATCATGATAACTTTGAATTGACAAAGGCCGTTGTTGCCTCGACATTTCTGAAGATAATTGAACCAGTGGTTTTTTGTTTTTTCTTGTTGTCTTATAGCCTGTCATTCTTCTTTGACAACACTGTAACTTGTTCCTCTAATGATTTAATCTTTGATTGCAATAGGGGAACGCCGGTGTAATAACATTCAAGCCAGGAATTGCATTGGGTACATGGTGATTGATTGGGCCTTGGCATTACAGGCGAGGGTTATTTCAAGTTACCAGGGGTGTCGCTGTGAAGATTAATTCCCGGGAATTTAGGATCATTCTTGAGGCACGGAGGTAAGTTGGAAACATAGTCATAAGGTTCCATAGAGCATGGGCCTTGAGAATAGGGGTATTCCTCAATCAAGAAATGTTCAATTTCAGAGTCTGAGTCCTCGCTCAAGACTATTGGCTTCTGGTCAATGTTTTTCTTGGGTTTGTTCCTAGCACATCTGGATATCCATCGTGCATTTTTCTTTCCCTTACTATTGATAGCAGTATCACCTTTTCCTTTCTTCCTCACAGGCATCTTGACAGCCTTAGTATTTTCTTTATCACATGGGTTGGCCATGGTATCGGGTAGGTCCATGTCGGGGCAATTCAACGGTTTGACAGGGGGTAGAAGAATATGAAGTGGCATGGCTGGTACAAACAGAGTTTTAGTAACCACAACCTTGTCCACTTGGACAGACTCGGGAGTGGCAAAGCCATTCCTTGATAGGAAGGCTTGCCAACAGTCACCACTAAGGCTCAAATGGTGGACGATAATGAGTTTGATTAAGAAGTGATGAAAAAGGTTGCTATCATCCTTCTCATGCTTAAATCTTTTGGACATTTTGTAAATACTACGTAAGAGATAATGTGGCATATTCAGAGGGTAGCCTATAAAATTCATCAATAACCGAAGATGATACAAAAATACCAAGCCATAATGACCTTCATAGGTCACAAACTGCTTAACAATTGCCAAAAGATCGTGCCACCTGGGTTTGAGGGCAATGACAGGAAAACCTCTATCACAACTTACAATCTTTCTTGATGTGAATAGGAGTGGCCACAACACCTCGTCCACTTTGGAATTTTTTAAAACACCTTTGCCGTGTAGCTGAGCTNTCTCGGGCACATGAGGGTCATATGACCTCACGCAAATGTAAAAAGGGCTTTGTTTTCCAACCCCCGCACTAAGGTTGAAGTCACATGGTGTAACACAAGAAACCACGAGATACACATTTAAAAACCCCATGCCATTTACCAAAAGGTATGGTTGTATGTAATGAAAATGTGACCGGGGGCTGGGGCTCAGCCCAGCCCGGACCCCCGCGCCAACCGTTACATAAATCGAATTCAAATACATATTATAACATATGCTTTACAAGTAACAACGTGTGGGCTAGTGGTAGCCCACACTCTACCAAAATGCGGAGCCAAAGGGGAAGTCCAGGGTTCAACCCCCATGGACCCCATACAATTTTAAACAACAACCAATAGCTAATACCAAGGTGCCACGTGGCAGCCCATGACTGGGCCACATGGCACCATACCATTGACCAAAAATCATGCCATGTGTCACATCCTAATTCGACCACATCTGCCAATAAAAAATGGCCATGTCATCACATGCCACATTAGCGTACGGTCGTACGGTCTCTGCCACATCAACTTGTACGGACTGTACGGACTGCACAGTCAGCATCCCTTTTTTTGCCTGTTTGACGATTCGAACAGATCACAATATCTCTCGCTCCCGATGTCCGTTTGAGACAAAATGAGTTGAATTGGGTTCGCAATGACGAGGGCTACGCTCTCGTTTGATTTGAAACAATTCCAAGCACTTTGAATTTTTGAGCAAAATTTGATCCCCTGATCACAAATTCAATCAACACAAACTGTAACCGATCAAAGAAATCATTCATATTCATTTAATACAAACACAATATTTTATGTCGACTCAGAAATTAACAAAATCGTTTTTAAAACCAAAACTAACAGAGTTATTTTTTCGAATCAATAGATTACATTGTATTTATCAAACCAATCTTTGATATTGATGCATTGCATACATAAAAGACCATGCTAATTCAAGCATATAGAATCATCTCAAAATCAAACCAAAAGAAATGAATCGAACTATCTTAGAGCCGATAGAATCGATATGCTAATGCAAAATCGTATCAATCAAAACATAGATGTGTCCTAGTTTAGCAAAAAAATCTTCTGTACATATCAAATGTAATCATAATCCAAAACGATAATAATCATTCAAAACAAAACAGAATCGTTACTTGAATCTATTCATACAGAACTAAATGAAAGAAAACCCAATCAGTCATACTAATTCAAACCAATTCATAAAAACAAAATCGGTGTTTGAAATACATACCTGGGCAGTAAGAGAATGATTCGATCATGATAACTTTGAATTGACAAAGGCCGTTGTTGCCTCGACATTTCTGAAGATAATTGAACCAGTGGTTTTTTGTTTTTTCTTGTTGTCTTATAGCCTGTCATTCTTCTTTGACAACACTGTAACTTGTTCCTCTAATGATTTAATCTTTGATTGCAATAGGGGAACGCCGGTGTAATAACATTCAAGCCAGGAATTGCATTGGGTACATGGTGATTGATTGGGCCTTGGCATTACAGGCGAGGGTTATTTCAAGTTACCAGGGGTGTCGCTGTGAAGATTAATTCCCGAGAATTTAGGATCATTCTTGAGGCACGGAGGTAAGTTGGAAACATAGTCATAAGGTTCCATAGAGCATGGGCCATCAGAATAGGGGTATTCCTCAATCAAGAAATGTTCAATTTCAGAGTCTGAGTCCTCGCTCAAGACTATTGGCTTCTGGTCAATGTTTTGCTTGGGTTTGTTCCTAGCACATCTGAATATCCATCGTGCATTTTTCTTTCCCTTACTATTGATAGCAGTATCACCTTTTCCTTTCTTCCTCACAGGCCTCTTGACAGCCTTAGTATTTTCTTTATCACATGGGTTGGCCATGGTATTGGGTAGGTCCATGTCGGGGAAATTCAACGGTTTGACAGGGGGTAGAAGAATATGAAGTGGCATGGCTGGTCCAAACAGAGTTTTAGTAACCACAACCTTGTCCACTTGGACAGACTCGGGAGTGGCAAAGCCATTCCTTGATAGGAAGGCTTGCCAACAGTCACCACTAAGGCTCAAATGGTGGACGATAATGAGTTTGATTAAGAAGTGATGAAAAAGGCTGCTATCATCCTTCTCATGCTTAAATCTTTTGGACATTTTGTAAAGACTACGTAAGAGATAATGTGGCATATTCAGAGGGTAGCCTATAAAATTCATCAATAATCGAAGATGATACAAAAATACCAAGCCATAATGACCTTTGTAGGTCACAAACTGCTTAACAATTGCCAAAAGATCGTGCCACCTGGGTTTGAGGGAAATGACAGGAAAACCTCTATCACAACTTACAATCTTTCTTGATGTGAATAGGAGTGGCCACAACACCTCGTCCACTTTGGAATTTTTTAAAACACCTTTGCCGTGTAGCTGAGCTTAGGAATTCCTCATTTAGCTCGAGTTGTATGTCTCTGACCTTATCCCTGTAGCCGTCGAAGGTAAGGGTGAACTGTTGGGCAACCGAAAGGTTGAAACCCTCAAATCTTTGGATAAACACCAACCGGCCACTATTTTCCAAATCCTTACAAGCAATGTTGAATAGCAGGAGTTTCTGGCTGCCATTAGGCTCTATGTGCACCATAGGTGCCATAGGCAAGGGCACACGGTGAGTTGAGTAAATGGGCAAGGGTTGGATAGGGTAAATGTAGGATCGATAGCTCACAGGCTTCCCCAAAAACCAACAGAGGTAACCCAGGATAGGAGGCGGGCATTAATGTCTAAGTGTGCGGGGGTGGTGGAACGAAATCAACCCGTGCAAAACAGTCATATCCAAATGTACAAATGATGGAACATATGGTGATTCGAATCACTATTGAAATGTGTATAAAAACAATGGAATTCAAACAATTAATGAAAACTATGGTAAGCCGACCCAAATATTTGCGCGAGCATAGTGTTTGTATGGTTTTAAAATCAAAACAATGTTTCAAAATCAGCACCAAGGGTTCGATCATAACAAGTATGTTTTGTATGAAATGATTGCACCAAGGGTCTAACCACAATGTCAATGTGTTTTCATGAAGCCAATGCGCTACGGAATTTGATCAAAGTACATCAAACCACCATAAATTAATGATTTAATCACAATCACTAGAATATTATCACAGTCTTATAAAAATGAAATCATATTAACAACAAAAAATGCCAAATGAGTAAAGGTTTTGGTGTCTTGCCAATTGTGTGACCATAATTGAATTGGAAATGCAATGAACACATAGACAAGAGTGACCATAATAATCTAGTGAGGATTTTAATGCCATTGACGTGACTTTGAAATCAAAGTTTTCACACTTGCAGACGTGAAAATGAGAACAAAGGTAGGTGTGCAAATGCGCAAAATAATAGTGTTGTTTTATTCAAAGATTGTGATGAAAATCAAGGGTTCCAAAACACTTGGGTAGGCAGCTTATAGAGATATGATAAAAAGTGAAATGGATGCCAACAACTTTGACACTCCCTAACTCAGACTCCAATGTTTGATTTTAGTGGCCTTGAAGAGTTTCCTCTCCAACCTAATTCAAAGCCCTAATCCTAAACTAGTTGGTTGACCCTAGAAACATAAAAAGTCTAATGAATTTTAGATTTAGCATTAATTTTTATGGCTTGTCTTAAATCAAAGGTTATGAAAGTGAAACTAGTGATGTTTGAAAGACGAAAGAAAGAATAAACATAAAGTTTGAAACATAAACCTTCACTTAACTCAAATCTTAAATAGCTTTTCAAACTTAAATTTTTTTTGAAGATCTTTGAACAACAAACTCAAATCAAGATTTCACTCGACTACGAGCTACTTATGATCTAAGTAAACTGTCAAGAACTTATAAAATCAAAGACTTTTCCCTGGTTACTAATGCAAAACAACACTTTTTAACCAAACAAAGTAAATAAAAGATCTTTTTTTTTTATTTGAATGATCACAAAGAAAAAAGGAAAAATATCAACAAGTCAAAACCAAGAAAACTTCTAGCCTAAGCATAAATTGCAAAGATTCACTTTAAAAATCACACGCAAGAAAATTAAAATTGGACTCTCACACTTGTCTAAAAACCCTATAAAAGAAAATTTTAAAGAAAACTTCTAAATGAAAAAAGAAAGCTATTGTTGTGATCAAGCCTAAGTTACTGACTGCTATGATAGAGACCCAAAAACCTGAGAGGTATAACTCTTGTCAAAGGAAAGGATGACTGCCTCACTTTCAACAAAAAGTTTCTCCACAAGCACAATCCTGACAGTTCAACAACAAGTGTGTGCACGCAAGCTATGTAAAGTCAGAGTGCATGTACATGCATGTTGTCCTTATATAGGCCGCATGTATCTCTGAAACTCTAAGACAAATGAAAATCCAAGCAAGCCATCCGAGGAAGAGACTACTGGTACTGAGAACCAAAATCTCTTACAGACTCAGACACTTACTTTAATAGGAAAAAGAAAACAATTCAGGGAAAAACTTCATAGAACAAACCAATCTGAGGTGAAACCTAAGCTATAGACTGCAAACAAAAAAGACTAGAAAGAGTTCCAAAAAAACCCTGAGAAGGACTAATTATTACAGGGAAGAGGATGATTGCCTCTCTAAATTTTTTTTTCTGGAATCATACATGTGATTGACACTTCCTCAGCTAGCATGTACATGTGGGTTGTGAGAATGTAGGGCATGGGTACACACAGGCTGTGAGAATGTAGGGTGCGGGTACATGCGTGCATACCTTATACAGGCCGTGTGTACCTTTGTGGGTCTTGGAAAAAAAAATACAATCAAGCAAAGAAACAAAGATAATTGGTATGGAAGACTAGAATCTCTGTTAGCTCAGACTTTTGTAGAAACTTTAAAAACAAGAAATGAAACCAGTTCTTAAAAATACCCAAAAAATATTCCCAAAAACCCTAGATAGTCCCTAGTATGGTCGCCAATTTTGTTGTGAGTGGGAAATACCTCTACTTACTAGAAATTAGGGTTTTATCATGCATGCAGAAAATACCCAAAGATTTCTACTTTCTACCATCGTCCCGGACCTAATCCCCATTATTCATAAGCAAATACGTAGTTAAGAAGATCAAGTGAGCATACCTTATTTCGGGCGTTTGATATCGATCCTTCTTCACACTTGATCACTCTTTGACTACAACTCTCCTCCCAAGGCTGACCTGCATTCACACAAGACAAACAAAGAACTCCACATGCATTTGATATATAGATTAATGGGTTAGAGATTCAATCAACATGTGTGAAATAAACTATGAAAACCTCATATGGTGGGATGGGAAAAGTACTTCTTTCTTACTAACTTCAACAAATCAACTTACAATGATGAAGCCAGCCATTGCTCCATGAACCTGGACCTGGGCTCCTCTTCAACTGTCCTCCAACTTCTTTGCTCTATATTTCTCTTTGCACAAGGAAGGCTAAAGGTTGGGACAAAGGAAATGCACAATCAGGTATAGTTTCTTTACTATGATTCTCCTCCTCACAATTGGGACCCCTAACCCTTCTTTTATATGCTAGAAGAAGCTAGGTATTTGGTTGAACCCTCGTCCATGCATGGCTGAAGGGTTTAGTTAACTCACCCAAAGCTGTGTGTTCCATCAACAACTTTCCTTTTTTCGTGCTTTTGTAGGTACATGTAGGTTGCCTTGGGTCAGCTAGTGTGTACACGCATGCAATAATGGAGCAGGGTGTGTGGGCCTTTATAAAAGGGGTTTTTAAGAAGAGTTCTTCAGCACAGTTTTGGAAAAGAAGGAATATGAGATGGCCTGAGGCCAGGTAAGCATGTCTGGTGCAAATTAGGGCTTTAACACATCTGACACATCTGCCAATAAAATCCAAACCGAAGCCTAAAATACATATCAATAAACTAAAAAAGCACATATAACCCAACAATATCACATAGCTCATAGTGATTAATTGATGTAACGAATCATAATTTATTATTCAATTATAACATCTTCTAGTGTCTTTTACCCTTCCATTCAATTGTTTAACGATCAATAAATCAGCTATACTTTAACTTTTCCAGGTCAATATGAACAAGAATAGTCTCTTCCTCACCCTCTATTTGAAAATTCAGTCCTTTAAAAATATGACAGGAACGAAGCATCTTAAACAAATAATTTATAGTTTAACATTAAAAATATTATCTAAAACAACAGTGATTCCCTATCAACCTTGGCATTTAACCATTACAACATATTTAACCCAAATAGCCTTTGAATCATGCCACTCACCTCATCCAACTTCATAATATATATACATATGATCCAACAACAAGGATAAAATGCAGTGGTGTAGCAACTTAATTAGTGATAAGGGTTGCACAAATACTAAGGACCTTTTTAAATGATTTTTAAATGAAAACTCTAAACAGTCAAGAATATTTAAATAGAAATTGACAATCTAGTTATGAGAACTGCATTAATCATGAAATCTATCAATTGAAATTAAATCAAGGGTAAGGTAAACATTCCATCTATCCACTCGAAATGTTGATATGCTTAATTACTATTAGAAGGAATGCTTAAAATAAGGTGCTGCAATTCAATTATCAATACAATTCCTATGTAGTAATAATTTAAAATTCATAGGGCAATGTGGAAGGAGACCCTAGCTTCTGCATGAGTACTTACACTGCAATAGATAGTCGTATTTGGTCCAACCATCAAATGGCTCAGACTTTAGTTAAAATATAATAACTTTATATATTGTTGTCTATAGTAATTTTGCTCAAACTTAAGAATATATCGTTGTCTACAGTAATTTCACTCAGACCTAAGAATATATCGCTCAGACTTAAGAATATATTGCTCAAACTTAAGAATATATCGTTGTCTACAATAATTTCACTCATACTTAAGAATATTTACTGTCAACAAGGATGTTGCACGTGGTTCTATGATAAACTCAGAATTATTAAATTCGTTGTGTTTTACTATTTACCAAAACGCAGACATATGCATAAATTGCATACATAGTAAATTCATAGCCATTTCATCAATTCACAACCATATATAATTTGTAGTCCATTAGATACATCGTTGGTCTAAGGATATATCATTGTCTAGAATGGTTAATGTATTTGATACAACAACACAGTCAACAACAAAGTAAATATATCATTGTTTAATCTATAGTACCCACGCAATCCATTAAATCTATGATAATGTTGTCTATCAACATAAGATTTTTCTATTAATTAAATATTAATTTCGTAGTCACACATTATCTGTATAAAATCATTGTCATACATATATTAAATTCATTGTCCATTCAATCAAGATTACTGTCCATTAATAAATCTAAGTCGACAATGGAATCTTTGTCCAATAATAATATTTATGTACTTTGTGATTCATTGTCAACAACATTAATAATGCAAGTTTAGGTTTAATTCAATAGTACAAACAGAATAAAAAATGGATGCAGTTAATGGTTATTCATCAATAAAACAATTTCAATCTGGACGCAATATAAAGGGTTAATGAACAGTAAAACGAATCCAAAATCTCATTAGTTAAAGGACCTAGATGCACTAAAGGATACCATAACCTTTAAGCTATAATCATTCCAACCAAGAAGAGTGTAGGTAATGACTCCAAGAATAAAAAAATGAAAATCCAAAGAGAATCGCAGTAAGAAACAGATCAATCGCAGGAGTAGAAGATAAGCCAATCACAACAAGGATTAAACATTCAATGCAGAGTTTAAAATTCTTGGATTGGTCATTCAAATCGATGAGTTAATCATTCACAAAAAAGGCACAAAGATTAATCATTCAACAATGAATCAATAAAAAACGCAGAGATACTCATCCACAAGAAGGCAAAGGATTAAAGATCAATTATAAAGGAAAAAAATAGAGATAAGTAAGGGATCGATAGCTGGGAAAAATTTATCCTCCACTCATCATCCATGCACAAAAAAGAAGGCCATTTGAATCTATAGGTATTTAAACACCGAAGTGACAATCTTCGATTCAACTCCTGGCCGACTGCTCAGACATGGACTGATGACTAAAGAGATAAGGGTAAAACACAAATTTCTTGGTAACAATCCATAAAAAAAACACAGAAAAGTCATAGCAATCAGGGTTGGGTTCGCCAAGGGAATCAATTCAAAATGAAACAAGCATAAGGCTGGGATGACTTTAATTTCATTGATTAGAAAATGTTGATTAAAACATAATATTTACACAAAATAAATACAATAATTGAAGTTCAGGAACAATATTAATCTACCATTCAAAAATAAACATGTGCGTACTAGAGAAAAATGTGGTAGCTCTGAGTCATTGTATCATGCACACTCCATCCATCTCCCACTTGCCAACTAATGTGACCTCACTGGTACATCCTAGCCAATGCTAGGGGTACTCTTCTTCCCCCTGAGCCCCCCTAGCCTCAAAGGGGTCACGCACAAAATACCAGAGAACCGCTAGCACCCAAATCACCTCGCAAGGTCGTGCTACCACTCGTTACCTGAGCTGGATATCCCAACTTCCACAAGATAAGTTTATTCAAGACAAAAATTCAACAGCGTAATGTTACGCATAAAGATGATATCGATACTCCTACTCCTCCATCCTTTTTATAGAGTTTTTCAAGTAATTATTTTCCCAAATTCTCATTAAATTCCATTTTCATTTAATTAATTAGCAAAAACCTCCCTCGTACACATGTCGCCCGATCCCCTAGTTGCACTAGAAAATTAATTTTATTAATTAATTAATTCTACCTATTTTCCTCACCCACCTAAAAGTATTCCTAAAAATGCTCCTAGGTGTCCCAAAATTCCTTTACACTTCTTAAATGACTTACGCCTTACTAAATTCCTAGTTGAGTTAAAAAATAACAAGTTCCCAAGGCAAGATTCCTTACTAAGTTAGACATTCATCTTTTTCTTTATGTTTCCCCCTTTTCCTTTAGTTTTCTATTTCTTTTACATTTCCCTCTTTTCCATTTTTAACTAAAAAACAATTTATCAAGTGTAGAAAAACAACCATTTACCCCTTTTTCTTTTTAACTAAAAATTAAATTAGCATATATAGATGAAACAAGCATTTCCATTTTTAAAATTTTAATCCCCCATTACAATTTGATTTTAAAAATTAATTTGAATTTCTTACCCCCCTTCTTGTTACAAGTTTATTTATTATTAGTTTTTTGTTTTTTGACCACAAGTTCTACTTAGACCTAGGTTTTTAATTTCTTTAGGGTGGGCAACATTTTTATTAGGGATTTTTTTTTTTAAATCCTACTTATCACACCATTCGTCTTAAGGTCATCTAGGTTTATTCACTTACCATTTAGAAACACGACGTTCCCTTCAGGATGCACTAGGTACTCTAAGGGTGCCACTCGCCTCTTTCTGTTATCCTTGAGCGACATGCCCTTCAGGACGCACTATGTGCTCCAAGGGTTCCACTTGCCTCTTTATCTTTTTCTTGTGCAACGTTCCCTTTAGGATGCACTACATTCTCCAAGGGTGCCACTTGCCTTTTGACTGACTTCTTAGACATCAAAAACCCCTGGAGTCAATACTCCGTCAGGTGATCTTGTGGGAGACTAAGGTTCTCTAAGGAATAGGGCCCCTTCCTTATTATGCTTCCCTTAGAATCATCATGAGTGACTGTCGTAGTCTACCCTCACAACATCGTGGGTCTCATCGAACTAGGTAATCGTTAACCTATAGGTCGATCCATGGCAAGAGTCCTAGCGGGTTGTGGCAAGGATGCTCCCAGACCTCTCCCTCAAAGTCTCTGATTGTCATGCGTGACCCCTCTAATCCACATGTGAGTCTGATTAACAAGCTATTGTCAGCCTGTATCCATCAACGAATCATGTCAGCAATAATAATCAATCATCATAACATCTAATCATATGTACATATGTCACATCAACAATATTCAACCCAACAGTCCAATCCCTGACTCGATCTGGGGTCCAAGGGGTTTCATCAATGCCTATGCATCCTGAAGGTCCAAAGTCCTACACACTCAAGAGAACCCAGTCAATAGCACCTGTCTATGTGAATACACCAAATTAACATATCATCAATCCATAATGTCTCATAATCATATTGAAACGACCAATAGTAAAATAATCTGGATCACTTGCAATAAAGTGTCCTCAAAGAATAAGTTCACTCAGTGTGCACAAGAGTGGGATGTTAGATAGACCCCCTCTTGTTTTAAACTTCTTCCCAAAGTTTCACAAAATATAAGTCTTGAAATAAAGTGTATCACAGTGTCATAAGTCTATCTATCAACAAAAATGAAACTGTTGGCACATATCATATGCGTCCTCCCAGGTCACCAAGTGCTGACTATAGTTGTCCCACTAGACCTTGATCTGATCTACTATTCGACGTCATAGTTGTCGAATGTAATGGTCCAAGATGTAGATTGGCTCAACCATGAGTGCACCCTAATCCGATACTTGCAAGGTACTCAATTCAAAACATGTGTAGGATCACTAAGATAATGTCTCAAACAGAGACGTGAAAGACATCATGCATATGTCTCAAGGATCAAGCAAGGCTAGTCAATAGAGCACGACCCTCCTTTTTCCACAATGTCACAGGATCCCATGAACCTAGGAGATAGTTTATCACCCTTTCCAAACTTGATCAAAGTATTATGTAGTCTCACCCAAAAGAAGACTCAATCGCCAACCTCGTTACTATGGTTGACACAATGCGCATCGACATAACTCTTCTGTCGATCCAGCTCTTCTTTTATCCTTTTTCTTATTGTTTGCATTTTATATTCCATTTCTTAGATCACTTTTGGCCCCACCAAGAGACTATCCTCAATTCGATCCCAACTCAAAGGAATCTGACATGGTCACCACCAAAGAAACTTGAAAGGCACCATTTTATTGGTGCTTTGATAAATGTTGTTATATGTGAATACTACCAGTGGAAAGAATTCTTCCCAACACTTTTTTTGGTCCATCACATGCATGCACAACATGTCCTCCAAGATTTGGTTTGTTTGTTTGGTCTGGTCTTCTGTCTCTGGGTGGTACACAGTACTAAATTTAAGTTGGGTTCCCAAAGCCTCTTGGAAACTAGTCCAAAATCACCCAGTAAAAATCAATCCTCAATTAGATATAATCCTCTTAGGCATACCATGTAGCCTCACAATCTCATTGATGAAAACTCTATCTATGTCAGGTTCCTGATAGATCGTATGCATAGGAATAAAGTGAGCACTCTTCATCAGAGTGTCTACTACCACAAAGATCGAGTCGTGTCTCCTTTTCGTCAGTGGAAATACAACAATGAAATCCATGGAATTGACCTCCCATTTCGATTCTGGAATAGCATGTGGTTGTAATAATCCTGTTGGATGTCTATGTTCAACCTTCACCTACTGACATTCTAGACATATTGCCATGCAGTTGACTATGTATGCCTTCATTCCTTTCCAGAAGAATAAGGGTTTAAGGTCTTCCCTCATCTTCGTGACTCTAGGATGAGCCATGTATACTGCTCTGTGAGCCTCATTTAAGATCAAAATCCTCAACTTGTCGTTCGGTGGTACGCAAATTCAATTTTTAAATCACAATAATCTGTCATTGTCTAATGTAAATCCTTCAAATCTCGGTACCATCATGGTGTTTTGTCCAATAAAATCCTTAACCTCTTTGTACCAGTCATCATCACATTGTAAGGTTAGAATATTTTCACCTAGATTCGTCAGAAGAGGCAACATAGAAAATATGTGTGGTCTACGACTTAACGCATCTGCCACTTGGTTCACTATTCCTTTTATGTAAGTAATCTTGAAATCATACTCACTAAGCAATTGTGACCAATGTTGTTGTCGTACGTTCAAGTCGCTTTGTGTAAAGACGTGATGTAGTTCATAGTGGCCTGTTTTTAGTTCAAATTTTCATCCAATAAGATAGTGTCTCCAAACTCTCAAGTCATAAACAATGGCTAACAATTCCAAATCATGCATCACATAGTTATCCTCATACCTTCTCAACTTCCTCGAGATGTAAGCGATCACTCGACCATATTGCATCAAGACTCTTCCTAAGCCTTCCTTGAATGCATCAATGCATACCAAGAAGTTTTCATCCATGTCAAGGACCTTCAGTATCAGTTTCATTGTCAACATTTCCTTGAGCCTTTGAAATGCCTTCACGAATTTTTCGATCAAAACAAACTTCTTGTTCTTCTTCTGCAATTTTGTAATTAGATTTGCTATCTTTGAGAATCCCTCGATGAACCATTGATAGTATCCTTCTAAGCCCATGAAGCTACGCACTTCCAGGACATTCATCAACACAAGCCATTCCATAATATCATCGACCATTGCTGGATCCATGATGATACCTTCGTCGGAGATGACATGCCCTAAGTAGTGAATCTTCGATTGATAAAAAGAGCATTTAGACAATTTCCGAGACAAATGTTTCTCTCATAAACACTCTAGTACCAAGCACAAGTGCTCAGCATGCTCCTCCATCGTTTGAGAGTAAATCAAAATATTGTCAATGAATACTTGGATGAACTTGTCCAAGTATTTGTGGAACACCCCATTCATCAACTCATATACACCCCAGGGGTGTTTGTCAGTCCAAAAGGTAAAACAGTAAACTCGTAATGTCCAAAGCTCATATTAAAGGTGGTCTTAGGGACATCATCCTCGTTTATTCTTAATTGGTGATACCCTAATCTCAAGTCGATCCTTGAAAACACCATTGTGCCTATCATCTGCTCAAACAGATCATCAATCCTTGGCAATGGATATTGATTCTTGATCATTTCCTTGTTCCATTGACGGTAGTCAATGAAGAGTCTCCACGACCCATCCTTCTTCCATAAAATTAATAGGTGCACCCCATGGTGACACCTTGGATGTATAAGTCCTAGGTTCAACAACTCTTTCAGTTTCATTCTCAACTCCTATAACTCCAGGGTTGACATATGATAAGGCATTCTTTCTATTGGTTCAGGCCCCAGTTTTAGGTCTATGATAAATTCCAATTCCCTCTCCGATGACGTCGCAGGTAAATACTAAGGGAAGACGTCCCCAAAATCTCTCGCCACCGAAAGATGTTCTAGACCTTCCACTAATCCCTTCTTGTTTAATGCAAGGATCACAAAAAGATTACATCCATTGCTCATTCTCTTCTGTAGTTGCAAGGATGAGATGAACCTCATGGAAAATCCCTGTTTTTGACCTACAATCACATGTCTGTGTCCCTCATCATTGACCAAGTTCAATCATTTCATCTTAGAGTTGAGTATTTCCTCATGCGATTCCAACCAGTCCATACTGATCACATCATCATAAGATCTTAAGAGTGTGACGTACAGGTTGACCTTGGTGGCAAACTCTCCCAGGTTAAGGCTACAGCTCGTAACCTTCCCTCCAACCTTTTGTTTGTCTCCCAAAGCCATTTCTACAAATACAAGATCATCCTATTCACCTGCCTTTAGCTTAATTCTTTTGATGCTACCCCAGAAATGAAACTCTTTGTATCACCTGGATCTATCAAAATACTAAGTGTCTGGTCAGCGATGGTACCTGACGTCTCGAGTGTAGTTGACTAGTGCTCTTCCTGGCGATTATTCATCGCTACATGAATCCGATGGACCTTTTCCAAATATCCCATGGTAGTGGGTCTGGCTGATCCAGATGCTCTAATTGTCTCCACTCGGAAGTCACACTAGTAATGTGTCTCCCCACATGTCCAACACACCTTCTTTGGTTCATATTTCTTTGTACCCAAAGTAAAAGTTGAATCCTAACATTAAGGCCCAACACAACTTGTTGACCTTAAGTTTCTCGGTAATTAAGAGTGGAGTATACAAAGAAGCTCCAAAAACGAGACTCGTACTCAGGCACCATACGGTCGCCTTGTCTCAAGACATTAAAATCATTGAGCTAACGCTCAATGAATTCCTCCGATAGATTCCAATCTTAGAACCATTCCTCAAACCATTCCCATGACACATCTTCAACAACCAGGTTCAAAAGTGGGAGGAGTGTCTTCCACCATAGAAGAGGGCTCCCCTTCAGTTGAAAGACAGCCATGCAGAACTTCATGTTGGAGGTATAGTCGCGAAGTGAAAATCACATCGCCATATTCTCCAATGGTGCCTCGATGATTGCACCATCTGGAGCACCTTAGAACTTGGGAAATTTTACCTTCTCGAGTTCATGGTGAAAGCTAATGGTATTGGCTGGGGTGTGCTATGGACCCTCAGGGGTACAAGTGCCCTGGCCTCATCTCAGTACTGATGGCGATCAAGGAATCTTAAAATATTTGGAAGGGCCTTGTCAAACCATCATCATCCCTTACAACAATTGAATCCATCCTAAAGAATTGTTCTTCCCCTTGGGAGTTAAAACCCGAGGGCGCGACCACTTCTGGAGGCGTCACACCTCCTTCAATGGCACCACGCTGTGAATATTTTTGGTGTCCTCTAATCGAGATCACCTTAAGGACACGTTAAAGTTTTTAGTTAGCACTAGGTTAATACTCAATGGTTTACTACAATGAAAATCATGGCGATCCACAGTCGCAGGGTTGAACCTACTCTGATACCATATGTAACGACCCCAATCGTTATGACTACAAGCGATGCAAGCAAGTGATTTTTCTTTTTGTTTTAAGAAGGAAGGAAATCAGCAACAACAATTAATCAACACAACTTGACGATGGACACAACTTACACATTCAAGAAACAAACAACAACGACTCAACATACTAGCATATAATGCATCTAGACAAAACATTCGATAATCAATAGACATATACAATGACTACCCTCCCGACACAAGCAAGACAATGCCTACAAGATAAAGGAAAACATCAACAAACCTGACACAATGGCTTCGATAACCAATAACTAGAAACCTCTATGGCGTGAAAAACCTAATGCAGTGAGGTGTTACAAAACCAAGTACCAACATCAATTACAACAAACAACATCCACATCGGGAAGCACAAGACCCAAGGCCTAGTCAAGAGACACCCTTATCGTTCATGTGCCCAATGACCTAAGCATAGGGATCATGCTGCCACATGGTGACAAGCATGATTGAATCTAAGGCGCAACATAACCAAACAACCTTAAAACATGACATGATCCAAATGCCAAAAGTCCAAAATTAAACTGTCAAACATTAGACGCAATGATAAGCGAAGAACTCAAACCACCAACTGGAAATGACGCAAGATAACTATGTTCGATACATTTTAAATTGCGCAATGAACTAGATAGCCTTCTTGTTTCTTACAAGGAAGACACCTGATATCTAACAATAGATTACCATCCACCAATAAAATCCAACCTGAAGCCTAAAATAGATATAAATGCACTAAATAAGCGCATATAACCCAATAATAGCACATAGCTCATAGTGATTGATTGATGTAACCAATCATAATTTATTATTCAATTATAACATCTTTTAGTGTCTTTTACCCTTCCATTCAACTGTTTAATGATCAATAAATCAACTATACTTTAATTTTTTTAGGACGATATCAACAAGAATAGTCTCTTCCTCACCTTCTACTTGAAAATTTAGTCCTTTAAAAATATGACAGAAATGAAGCATCTTAAAACGAATAATTTATAGTTTAACATTACAAATATTATCTAAAATAATAGTGCTTCCCTATCCACCTTGGCATTTAACCATTACAACATCTTCAACCCAAATATCCTTTCAATCTTGCCACTTGCCTCATCCAACTACACAATATATATATACATATGATCCATCGACAAGGATAAAACGCAGTGGTGTAGCAACTTAATTAGTGATAATGGTTGCACAAATCCTAAGAACCTTTTTAAATGACTTTTAAATGAAAATTTTAAACAGTCAAGAATGTTTAAATAGAAATCGGAAATCTAGTTATGAGAACTGGATTAGTAACAGAATCTGTAAATTGAAATTAAATCAAGGGTAAGGTAAACATTCCATCTATCCACTCAAAATGATGATATGCTTAATTACTATTAGAAGGAATGCTTAAAATAAGGTGTTGCAATTCAATTGTCAATACAATTCCTATGTAGTAACAATTTAAAATTTGCAAGGCAATGTGGAAGGAGACCCTCACTTCTACGTGAGTACTTACACTACAATAGACAGTGGTGTTTGGTGTAACCATCAAATGGCCCATACTTTAGTTAAAACATGATATATTTATATATCGCTATCTACAGTAATTTCACTCAGACTTAAGAATATATCATTGTCTACAGTTATTTCGCTCAGACTTAAGAATATTTACTGTAAATAAGGATGTCGCATGGGGTTTTGTGATAAACTCAGAATTATTAAATTATTTGTGTTTTACTATTTACAAAAATACATACATATGCATAAATTGCAGGCATAACAAATTCCTAGCCATATATAATTCACAGTCAATTAGATAGATCACTAGTCTAAGGATATATCATTGTCTAGAATGGCTACTGTATTTGATACAACGCAATCAACAACAAAGTAAAGATATCATTGTCTAATCTATATTACCCACACATTCCATTAAATCTATGATAATACTCTCTATCAACATAAGATTTTTTTGTTAATTAAATATTAATTTCACAGTCACACATTATATGTATAAAATCACTGTCATACATATATTAAATTTGTTGTACATTCAATCAAGATTATTGTCCATTAATAAATCTAAGTCGAAAATGAAATCTTTGTCCAATAACAATATTTTTGTACTTTTCTATTTGTTGTCAACAACATTAAGAAGGTAGGTATAGGTTTAATTCAATAGTACAAATGAAATAAAAACTGGACAGAGTTAATGGTTATTCAACAATAAAACAATTTCAATCTGGACGTGATATAAAGGGTTAATCAACAGTAAAATGAATTCAAACTCTCATTAGTTAAAGGACCTAGATGCACTAAAGGATACCATAACCTTTAAACTATAATCATTTCAGCCAAGAAGAATGTAGGCGATGACTGCAGGAAGAAAAAATGAAAAGTAGTAGAAGATCACAGCAAGAAACAAATCAATCGTAGGAGTAGAAGATAAGCCAATCACAACAGGGATTAAAAATTCAATGCAGAGATTATCATTCTGGGATCGGTCATTCAAATCACAGAGTTAATCATTCACAAATAATGCACAAAGATTAATCATTCAACAATGAATCAATAAAAAACATAGAGATATTCATCCACAAGAACGCGCAAGGATTAAAGATCAATCATAAAGGAAAAACATAGAGATAAGTAAGGGATTGATAGCTGGGAAAAATTTATCCTCCACTCATCATCCATGCACAGAAAAGTAGGGCATTTGAATCTATAGGTTTTTAAACATCGAAGTGATGACCGTCGATTTAGCTACTGGTTGACTACTCAGGCACAAACTAATGACTGAAGGGATAAGGGAAAAACACAAGTTTCTTCATAATAATCAATAAAACAAACATAGAAAAGTCATAGCGATCGGGGTTAGGTTCACAAAGGGAATCAATTCAAAATGCAACAAGCGTAAGGCTGGGATGACTTTAAGTTCATTTATTATAAAATGTTGAGTAAAACATAATCTTTACACAAAAGAAGTACAGTAATGGAAGTGCATGAACACTATTAATCTACCATTCAAAAATAAATGCATGTGTACCATAGCCAAATGCGACAACTCTGAATAGTTGTCTCACGCATGCTTTGTATAGCTATCGCTTGCTGACCGATGTGACCTCACTGGTACCTGTCAACCAATGCTAGGGGTACTCTTCTTCCCCTAGAGACCCCCAAGCCGCAAAGGGGCCACACACACATTACCATAGAACCGCTAGCACCCAAATCGCATCGCAAGGTCGATCTACCACTCGTTACCCAAACTGGGTATCCCAACTCCCACAAGATAAGTTCAGTCAAGACAAAAATTCAGCAGCGTAATGTTATGCATAAATATGAGATCCATACTCCTCCTCCTACATCCTTTTTATAAAGTTTTTCAAGTAATTAGTTTCCCAAATTCTCATTAAATTTCCTTTTCATTTAATTAATTAGCAAAAACCTCCCCCGTACACATGTCGCCTGATCCCCTAGTTGCACTAGAAAATTAATTTTATTAATTAATTAATTCTTCCTATTTCCCTCACCCACCTAAAAGCATTCCTAAAAACGCTCCTAAGTGTCCCGAAATTCCCTTACACTTCTTAAATGACTTACGCCTTACTAAATTGCTAGTTGAGTTAAAAAATAGCAAGTTCCCAAGGCAAGATTCCTTACTAAGTTAGACATTCAACTTTTTCTTTATGTTTCCCCTTTTTCCTTTAGTTTTCTATTTCTTTTAAGTTTCCCTCTTTTCCCTTTCTAACTAGAAATCAAATTAGCAAGTGTAGAAAAACAACCATTTACCCCTTTTTCTTTTTAACTAAAAACTAAATTAGCATACATAGATAAAACAATGATTTCCCTTTTTAAAATTTTAATCCCCCATTATAATTTGATTTTAAAATTTAATTTGAATTTCTTACCCCCTTCTTGTTACAAGTTTATTTATTATTTGTGTATCTATTATATTAATATTTTCATGAAAATACATCCCATAATAATATACATGTATTATTGTTTATTAAAAGAAATATCATCTCAACTATATTATTCATAATTGTATTTTATTAAAATTTTATTATTTTTATTCAAATATAATTTATAAACTAAGATCTATACTAATTTATATTTATTATTGAAAAAAATGTAATTATAAATGAAAAAAATAAAAATAAAAAATAGAAAAGATTAAAAATTTTAATGGTATTTAGAAATTAATAAAATGCAATTGACCAAATTTTAACAGATTAATAAATCTGGATGAGAGAAATAATAGATCATGACACCAAGTCAACAAAATTATATGGAGTCAATAAAAGTAGATGGATTATATGGAGTCAATAAAAGTAGATGGTGCAAAAAAAAGGAGGAAATAAATTAAGGAAAATTAATCTAAAAAGTTTAGGCATAAAGAAGAACATAAGTCAACAAAAAAAATAGATGGGTGGAGAAAAACAAGAAAAAAGAGAAATCATCAAGAATGACACCAAGTCCATAAAAACAAGGATATCGTGAAAAGATTAAACTAGTAAAAAGTCAAATTTCAAGTCGACTATGAAGAACTTTATGGTTACTTAAGTTTTATGTCATCCCACAAACAAGGGGGTTTCATACACCAATTTGGTGTGTTGTCTTGGTCATGACCTTAAAAATTGATTATTATTAATATTATAATATTATATTTTTCTATTTCAATGTTGTGAGAATTTTTTCTATTTGAGTGTTAATATGTTGTCGATTGCACAATGACATGTTTGAAAATCCATTTGTAATTAGTGTCGACCATTTTTGTGGTCGTTTGGATAACGTGTTTATTCTTATAAATAAAATTTTAGAACAATTTTTTTTTTTTAATGTTATGTAAATTATGATAATAAGGATTATTAATGTTTAATAGGAATAATTGGTGTAGTCGACCTCAAGAAGGTAAAGAGATTACTTTCATTTTTTTTTAATTGTGTTTCTATGCTCAAAAAGTATTTAGAGAAGCATTTCAAGATCACCACAATTTTGATGACTTGATGACTTAACAGGTTATGAAGGTTTATATTGTGGAAAATATTTTTAAAATGGGATATAATATAGGTATATGCAAGGGAATCTAAGAGAAAGTGTTTTTCATCTTCTAACTGCCCAAAGATGACAATTTCTTTCATCCCAGAATATCTTGGGAGTTGTCCAAATCCCACTTTCTCTCACTATGTCTCGGGAGTACCACTTTCACTATATAACTCATAAATTTATTTTTTTTTTCTTTTACACTTCTCAAAACTACTAAAAGGTAATTTTGATCTCACTATTAAAATTGAGTGTTGACCATTAGTATCTGATGCGATGCGGTGCCTGCAACGTGCAATATTATGCAAAATCTTCAACTCGAAATAAATTTGACAATTTGAACCACAATGCACAAAAAACTAACCACAATAGATGTGACACAGACATGATATATAATTATGTCATATAAATTTATATGGTTTAACGTAGATTATTTGTCCAATATCAAACGAAAAATTTATTATAATTCGTTGGGATGTGAGGAGTGTTATTATTGGATATTATTTTTTATGGTAAGTTGATTCATCTTCATTATTCAAAGAAAATTATTGAAAAGTATAAGTAGTATTAGGTCTTACTTCAAGACTACATTGAAAAGTTCTTTTAGCCCAAATAGTATTTGCAAGAAAAATAGTGGCACGTCTTACTCCAAGACTAAATTGACCTTTTAGCTTAAATTGTATTTGAAAGAAAGTTAATGTCCATTTATGTAATCATTGAGATTACTTACAATGACGTCATGTATTTTTTAATAACACCTAACCCTAATACCAAATACTACTCCTATTGCAATTTAATTTATTATGCTAAAAAATGTCCTAACATGCTACTTAGCATTTTTACTATATTTTTAAAATTATTATATTTTTAATAAATTT
>JZKD02S1848145.1:24560-37938 GCA_000966675.3 Picea glauca | reverse complement strand
GAAGTCCCCCCTTCAAGCTTGTTGTCTCTACATCTACAAAACGCACCCTTGTGTCATGAAACTGGCACACATGAAATTTAAAGCGTGAAAACCCAGCACCGGGCACAACCGTGATAACGGTGCAAACTGTAGGACGGTTATGGGCATGCCATCCCCTAACCACCTAGCACCTGGGCACATGAGGGTCATATGACCGCGCATTTTCACAAAAAGGATAAACAGTTAAGAACGTTCCAACTCCCCGCACACTTGGTTGTGGTCATATGTTAATTAGGCATATAGCCACAGGCTTAACCTTTAACTGTTTCAAACCACATTTAAAAATTGCGCGCACACTATATATTAAAGTGATGGTTATATGTTATATGGCATGCGACCAAGGGCTTGGGCTAAGCCCCGGCCCGGTCGTGGCCCAAACCTTACCCATATGCAAATTCAAATACAATGTATACCACTTACATATCAAGCAACGCACGGTGGCACACTGGTTGGCAACTCCTTGCCAAGTCGTTCCCCTACCCGGAGGTCACGGGGTCGACTCCTGCCAATGACAAAGTTTTAACCATACAACAAGTGACACGTGGCGCCCACGGATTGGGCCACGTCAACATACCATTAGCCACCAAAAGGACATGTGTCAAACTCTCATTCAACCACATCTGCCAATCAGCCACTTCCATGTCAGCATACAATCGTACGACCCCTGCCACATCAGCCTGTACGGACTGTACGACTGTACAATTAGCATCCTCTTTTTGCCTGTTTGACATTTCGAACAGATTGCAATATCTCTCACTCCCGACGTTCGTTTGAGATGAAACGAGTTGTGTTGGGTTTGAAACGATGAGGCCTATGCTCTCGTCCGGTTTGAAGCGATTCCGAACACTTTGAAGTTTTGAGCAAAATTTGATCCCCTGATAAAAAATGACCTCCCATTTCAATTCTGGAATAACATGTGGCTATAATAATCCTACTAGATGTGTATGTTTAGCCTTCACCTGTTGACATTCTAGACATATTTCCACGTAGTTGACTATGCCTACCTTCATTCCTTTCCAGAAGAATAAGGGTTTAAGATCTTTCCTCATTTTCGTGACTTTAGGATGAGCCATGCATACTGCTCTATGAGCCTCATTTAGGATCAAAATCCTCAACTCGTTGTTCAGTGGTATGTAAATTCGATTTTTAAATCTTAATAATCCGTCGTCGTCTAGCGTAAATCCTTCAAATCTTGGTACCATCATGGTGTTTTGTCCAATAAAATCCTTAATCTTTTTGTACCAGTCATCGTCGCACTTTAAGGTTAGAATATTTTCACCTAGATTCGTCTGAAGAGGAAACACTAAAAATATGTGTGGTCTCCGACTCAATGCATCCGCCACTCGGTTCATTGTTCCTTTTATGTAAGTAATCTTGAAATCGTACTCGCTAAGCAATTGCGACCAACGTCGTTGTCGTGCATTCAAGTCACTTTGCGTAAAGATGTGATGCAATCCACAGTGGTCTCTTTTTAGTTTGAATTTTCAACCAATAAGGTAGTGTCTCCAAACTCTCAAGTCATAAACAATGTCTAACAACTCCAAATCGTGCATCACATAGTTATCCTCATGCCTTCTCAACTTCCTCGAGATGTAAGCGATCACTTGAATGTCTTGCATAAAGACTCTTCCTAAGCCTTCCTTGGATGTGTCAGTGCATACCAAGAATTCTGCATCCATGTTAGGGACCTTCAGTATCAGTTTCATTGTCAACAATTCCTTGAGCCTCTGAAATTCCTCCATGAATTTCTCGATCCAAACAAACTTCTTGTTCTTCTTCTACAATTTTGTAATCAGATTTTCTATCTTTGAGAATCCCTCGATGAACTGTCGATAGTATCCTTCTAATCCCATTAAGCTACGCACTTCTGGGACATTCATCAACACAATCCATTCCATAATATCCTCGACCTTTGTTGGATCCACGATGATACCTTCTTCGGAGGTGAAATGCCCTAAGTAGTGAATGTTCGATTAATAAAACAAGCATTTAGACAACTTCCCATAAAAAAATTCTCTCATAGACACTCTAGCACCAAACGTAAGTGCTCTTCATTCTCCTCCATCGTCTGAGAGTAAATCAAAATATCGTCAATGAATACTTGGATGAACTTGTCCAAGTATTCACGGAATAGCCCATTCATCAACTCATATATACCCAAGGGGCGTTTATAAGTACAAAAGGTAAAACAGTAAACTTGTAATGTCCAAATATCATATTAAAGGTGGTATTATAGACATTGTCCTCCTTGATCTGTAACTGGTGATACCCTAATCTGAAGTCGATCCTAGAAAACACCATTGTGTCTATTATTTGCTCAAACAGATCATCAATCCTTGGCAACATATATTGATTCTTGATCGTTTCCTTGTTCCATTGATGGTAGTCGATGAAGAGTCTCCACGACCCATCCTTCTTCCATAAAAATAATAGGGGCACCCCATGGTGACACCTTGGACATATAATTCCTAGGTCCAACAACTCTTTCAGTTGCATTATCAACTCCTATAACTTTGGGGTCAACATATGATAAGGCATTCTTGCTATTGGTTCAGCCCCCAGTTTTAGGTCTATGATAAATTATAATTCCCTCTCCGGTGATGTCCCAGGTAGATCCTCAGGGAAGACATCCACAAACTCTCTCGCCATCGGAAGGTGTTCTAGACCTTCCACTACTCCCTTCTTGTTTAATGTGAGGATCACAAAAAGATACATCCATTGCACATGCTCTTCCGTAGCTACAAGGATGAGATGAACCTCAAGGAAACTCTCTGGTTCCAACCTACAATCACGCGTCCTTGTCCCTCATCATCGACCAAGCTCAATCGTTTCATATTAGAGTTGAGTATTACCTCATGCGATTCCAACCAGTCCATGCCAATCACGTCGTCATAAGATCCTAATAGCAGGACGTACAGGTTGGCCCTAGTGACAAACTCTCCCAGGTTAGGGCTATAGCCTGTAACCTTCCCTACAACCTTTTGTTTGTCTCTCGAAGCCATTTCTACAAAGATAAACTCATCCTATTCACCTGCCTTTACCTTAATTCTTTTAACACTGCCCCAGAAATGAAACTCTTTGTAGCACCTGAATCTATCAAAATACTAAGCGTCTGGTCAGCGACAGTACCTGACGTCTCAAGTGCAGTCGACTGGTTCTCTTCCTGGTGGTTATTCACCACTGCATGAATCCGATGGGCCTTTTCCAAATATCCCATGATAGTGGGTTTGGCTGATCCAGATGCTATAATCATCTCCACTGGGTAGTAATGTGGCTCCCCACATGTCCAACACACCTTCTTCGATTCAGTATTCTTAGTACCCATAGTAGAAGTTGAATCCTACCATTAAGGCCCAACACGAACTTGTTGATCTTAAGTTTCTCGATAATTAGGAGTGGAGCATACAAAGCATCTCCAAAAATGGGCCTCGTACTCAGGCACCGTACGGTTGTTGTGTCTCAAGACATTGAAATCATTGAGTTGATGCTCAATGAATTCCCACGATAGATTCCAATCTTAGAACTGTTCCTCGAATAGTTCCCATGACACATCTTCGATAGCCAGGTTCAAAAGTGGGAGGAACGTCTTCCACCATATAACATCTCTCCCATTCAATTGAAATACTGACATGCAGAACTTCATGTTGGAGGTATAGTCACGAAGTGCAAAGCACATCGCCATATTATCCAACGATGCCTTGACGATTGCATTGTCTGGAGCACCTTAGAACTTGGGAAATTTTACCTTCTCAAGTTTGCGGTGAAAGCTAACGGTAGTGGCTGGGGCACGATGTGGACCCTTAGGGGTACAAGCGCCCTGGCCTCATCTCAGTACCGATGGTGATCAAGGCCTCTGAAAATCTTTGGAAGTACCTTGTCAAACCATCATCATCCCTTACAACAATCGAATCCATCCCAAAGACTTGTTCTTCCCCTTAGGGGTTAAAATATGAGGGTACGGTCACTTCTGGAGGCATCGCACCTCCTTCCACGACACCATGCTGCGAATATTTGTGTCTTCCTCTAATCGAGTTCACCTCAAGGACACGTTAAAGTTTTTAGTTAGTTCTAGGTTAATACTCAATGGTTTACTGCAATGAAAAGCATGGTGATCCATAGTCGCAGGGTTGAACCTACTCTGGTACCATATGTAATGACCCCAATCGTTACAACTACAAGTGACACAAGCAAGTGAATTTTTTTTTGTTTTAAGAAGGAAGGAAATCAACAACAATAATTAATCAACATGGCTTGATGATGGACACAACTTACACATTCAAGAAACAAACAACAACGACTTAGCATACTAGCACATCATGCATTTGGAAAGAACATGCGATAATCAATAGACAGATAAAACAACTACCCTCCTGACACAAGCAAGACAATGCCTACAAGATAAAGGACAACATCAACAAACCCGACAAAATGTCTTCGACGACCAGTAACTAGAAACCTCTCGTGCGTGCAAAACCCAACGTAGTGAGGCATTACAGAACCAAGTACCAACATCAATTACAACAAACAATGCCCACATCAAGAAGAACAAGACCCAAGGCCTAGTCAAGAGACGCCCTTATCGGTCATGCGCCCAATGACCCAATCATAGGGATCATGCTGCCACATGGTGACAAGCATGATTGAATCTAAGGCACAACATAACCAAACAACCTTAAAATGTGACATGATCCAAATGAAAAAAGTCCAAAATTAAATTGTCAAACATTAGACACAATGATAAACGAAGCACTCAAACCACCAACTGGAAATGATGCAGGATAACTATGTTCGATACATTTTAAATTGCGCAATGAACCAGATAGCCTTCTTGCTTCTTACAAGGTAGACACCTGAGATCTGATAATAGATTACCATCTGCCAATAAAATCCAACACGAAGCCTAAAATACATATAAATCCACTAAATAAGCACATATAACCCAATAATAACACATAGCTCATAGTGATTGATTGATGTAACCAATCATAATTTATTATTCAATTATAACATCTTCTAGTGTCTTTTACCCTTCCATTCAATTGTTTAATGATCAATAAATCAACTATACTTTAAATTTTCCAGGTCAATATCAACAAGAATAGTCTCTTCCTCACCTTGTATTTGAAAATTCAGTCCTTTAAAAATATGACAGGAATGAAGCATCTTAAAACGAATAATTTATAGTTTAATGTTAGAAATCTTATCTAAAATAATAGTGCTTCCCTATCCACCTTGGCATTTAACCATTACAACATCTTCAACCCAAATAGCCTTTCAATCTTGCCACTCGCTTCATCCAACTGCACAATATATATACATATGATCCATCGACAAGGATAAAACATAGTGGTGTAGCAACTTAATTAGTGATAAGGGTTGCACAAATACTAAGCACCTTTTTAAATGACTTTTAAATGAAAATTTTAAACAGTCAAGAATCTTTAAACATAAATCGAAAATCTAGTTATGAGAAATGCATTAGTAACGAAATTTGTAAATTGAAATTAAATCAAGGGTAAGGTAAACATTCCATCTATCCACTCGAAATGATGATATGCTTAATTACTATTAGAAGGAATGCTTAAAATAAGGCATTGCAATTCAATTGTCAATACAATTCCTATGTAGTAATAATTTAAAATTCACAAGGCAATGTGGAAGGAGACCCTCACTTCTACATGAGTACTTACACTGCAATAGACAGTCGTATTTGGTGCAACCATCAAATGGCTCATACTTTAGTTAAAACACGATAACCTTATATATCGCTATCTACTATAATTTCACTCAAACTTAAGAATATATCATTGTCTACAGTAATTTCGCTAAGACTTAAGAACATTTACTGTAAACAAGGATGTCACATGGGGTTCTGTGATAAACTCAAAATTATGAAATTCGTTGTGTTTTACTATTTACAAAAACGCAAACATATGCATAAATTACAGACATAGCAAATTTGCAACCATATATAATTCACAGTCAATTAGATACATCACTGGTCTAAGGATATATCATTGTCTAGAATGGTTACTGTATTTGATACAACACAATCAACAACAAAATGAATATATCATTGTCTAATCTATATTACCCACACATTCCATTAAATCTATGATAATACTGTCTATCAACATAAGATTTTGTCGTTAATTAAATATTAATTTCACAGTCACACATTATATGTATAAAATCACTATCATACATATATTAAATTCATTGTACATTCCATCAAGATTATTGTCCATTAATAAATCTAAGCTGAAAATGAAACCTCTGTCCAATAACAATATTTTTGTACTTTGCTATTTGTTGTCAACAACATTAAGAACGTAGGTATAGGTTTAATTCAATAGTACAAATGAAATAAAAACTAGACAGAGTTAATGGTTATTCAACAATAAAAAAATTTCAATCTAGATGCAATATAAAGGATTAATCAATAGTAAAACAAATTCAAACTCTCATTAGTTAAAGCACCTAGATGCACTAAAGGATACCATAACCTTCAAACTATAATCATTTCAGCCAAGAAGAATGTAGGCAATGACTGCAGGAAGAAAAAATGAAAAGCAGTAGAAGATCGCAGCAAGAAACAAATCAATCGTAGGAGTAGAAGATAAGCCAATCGCAGCAGGGATTAAACATTCAATGCAGAGTTTAACATTCTGGGATCGTTCATTCAAATCATAGAGTTAATCATTCAAAAATAAGGTGCAAAGATTAATCATTCAACAATGAATCAATAAAAAACGTAGAGATACTCATCCAAAAGAACACACAAGGATTAAAGATCAATCATAAAGGAAAAACACAGAGATAAGTAATGGATCTATAGTTGGGAAAAAATTATCCTCCACTCATCATCCATGCACAGAAAAGTAGGGAATTTGAATCTATAGGTCTTTAAACACTGAAGTGACAACCGTCGATTCGACTCCTGGTTGACTACTCAAGTACAGATTGATGACTAAAGGGATAAGGGAAAAACACAAATTTCTTCGTAATAATCAATAAAACAAACACAGAAAATTCATAGCAATCAGGGTTGGGTTCACCAAGGGAATCAATTCAAAATGCAGCAAGCGTAAGGTTGGGATGACTTTAAGTTCATTGATTATAAAATGTTGAGTAAAACATAATCTTTACACAAAAGAAGTACAGTAATGGAAGTGCATGAACAATATTAATCTACCATTCAAAAAAAAATGCATGTGTATTGTAGCCAAATATGACAGCTCTGAATCATTGTCTCGTGGGTGCTCTATCCAGCTACCACTTGTCAATCGATGTGATCTCACTGGTACCTACCAACCAATGTTAGGGGTACTCTTCTTCCCTCTGAGCTCCCAGAGCCACAAAGGGGCCACACACACATTACTATAGAACCGCTAGCACCCAACTCGTCTCGCAAGGTCAAGCTACCACTTGTTACCTGACCTGGGTATCCCAACTCCCATAAGATAAGTTCAGTCAAGACAAAAATTCAGCAGTGTAATGTTACACATAAAGATGAGATCCACACTCCTCCTCCTACATCCTTTTTATAGAGTTTTTCAAGTAATTAGTTTACCAAATACTCATTAAATTTCCTTTTCATTTAATTAATTAGCAAAAACCTCTCGCATACACATGTCACCTGATCCCCTAGTTGCACTAGAAAATTTATTTTATTTCTTAATTAATTCTTCCTATTTCCCTCAGCCACCTAAAAACATTCCTAAAAACACTCCTAGGTGTCCCAAAATTCCCTTACACTTCTTAAATGACTTACACCTTACTAAATTCCTAGTTGAGTTCAAAAATAGCAAGTTCCCAAGGCAAGATTCCTTACTAAGTTAGACATTTATCTTTTTCTTTATGCTTCCCCTTTTTCCTTTAGTTTCCTATTTCTTTTAAGTTTCCCTCTTTTCCCTTTCTAACTAGAAATCAAATTAGCAAGTGTAGAAAAACAACCATTTACCCCTTTTTCTTTTTAACTAAAAATTAAATTAGCATGCATCAATAAAACAATGATTTCCCTTTTTAAAATTTTAATACCCCATTATAATTTGATTTAAAAATTAAATTTGAATTTCTTACCCCCCTTCTTGTTACAAGTTTATTTATTATTAGTTGTTTTTTTTTATTGACCACAAGTTTTACTTAGACCTAGGTTTTTAATTTCCCTATGTTGGGCGACATTTTTATTAGGGAAAATTGTTTTTAAATCTTACTTATCACATCATTCGTTTTAAGGTTATCTAGGTTTATTCCCTTACTAGTTAAAAATGTGATGTGCCCTTCAAGATGCACTAGGTGATCCAAGGGTGCCACTCGTCTCTTTCCTTTTTCCTTGCACGACGTGCCCTTCAGGATGCACTACGTGCTCCAAGGGTTCCACTCACATCTTTCTTTTTTCCTTGCAAGATGTGCCCTTCAAAACGCACTACGTGCTCCAAGGGTGCCACTCGCCTCTTGACTGACTTGGTAGACATCAAAAACCCCTGGAATCAATACTCTGCCAGGTGATATTGTGGGAGAATAGGGGCCTCTAAGGAATAAGACACCTTCCTTATTGCACACCCCTTAGAATCATTGTGAGCAACTGTCACAGTCTTCCCTGATGACATCGTGGGTCTTCTTGAACTAGGTAATCGTTAACCTATAGTTTGAGCCACAATAAGAGTGCTAGTAGGCTGTGGAAGGGATTCTCCCACACCTCTCCGTCAAAGTCTCTGGTTGTCGTGCATGACCCCTCTACTCCACATGTGAGTCTGGTTGGCAAGCTATCGTCAACCTACATCCATCAACAAATCCTCTCTATAATAATAATAAATCATCATAACATCTAATCATATGTACATATTTCACATCAACAATATTCAACCCAACAGTCCACTTCCTGACTCGATCCAAATTCCAAGGGGTTTCATCGATGCCTCTGCATCCCCGAGGTCCAAATTCCTGCACACTCAGGAGAACCCAGTCAATAGCACATGTCTATGTGAATACAACAAATTAACATATCATCAATCCATAATGTTTCATAATCATATTTGAACGACCAATAGTATAATAAACGGGATCACTTGCAAGCAAGTGTCCTCAAAGAATAAGTTCGCTCAATGTGTGCAAGAGAGGGATGTTACATACTTTTCTTTTTGATTAAATGTTTGAAAGAAAAAGAAAATGCCTATAAATTATAAGAATAAAATCAATCCTATAAAGATAACAAAATTAGAGTCTTTACAATTTATAAAATCGGGTAATGAGAGAAACACAATCACTTGGCTATGTCTGGCCTTTATAGAAGTACAAAATACATTATATTTATAAAGATAGTTTTATCTAATGTATGTTAGATAATGAAGTATAAGGTCTTATAATAAATAATGTAGGTTAAAGTTTCATGAAAACATTTTTTCATGGAATTATTTTCTTGTACTATGAGGTTGTGTTTCAAATTTATACTTATCTCCATAGATACATCTAAATTGCATCTAGAGGGATTAAATCTCTTAAAGTGTAAACCATTTTTATAATGCAAAAGAGAGAAAAGTTTTGTAATTTGATTGAACCCTTCTCAATATATGATAGATTTGAGATATAGTTGGATTTGTGTGGATATAATCTCAATCAACGTATTCATATTCTTCATATAAATCTACACATTAATTACTTATACATATTATTCATAATTGCATTAAATTAAAATTTCATATTCTCAACTACATTGACAACATAGATAGAAATTCCATGATCTTCACTACAAATGTATGTATCACTCTTCATCATAAAATATATATATATATATATATATATATATATATATATATATAATATCTTCAACTATATTATTTGTGTATCTATTATATTAATCTTTTCATGAAAATACATCCCATAATAATATACATGTATTATTGGTTATTAAAAGAAATATCATCTTAACTATATTATTCATAATTGTATTTTATTAAAATTTTATTATTTTTATTAAAATATAATTTATAAACTAAAATTTATATTAATTTATATTTATTATTAGAAAAAATTGTAATTATAAATAAAAAAAATATAAAAAAAATAAAAATTTAATGATATTTAGAAATTAATAAAATGCAATTGACCAATTTTTAAAAGATTAATAAATATGGATGAGAGAAATAATAGATCACAACACCAAGTCAACAAAATTATATGGAGTTAATAAAAGTAGATGGTGCAAACAAACACGAGGAAATAAATTAAGGAAAATTAATCTAAAAAGTTTAGACATAAAGAAGATGACAAGTCAACAAAAATAGATGGGTGGAGAAAAACAAGAAAAAAGAGAAATCATCAAGAATGACACCAAGTCCATAAAAACAAGGATATCGTGAAAAGATTAAACTAGTATAAGTCAAGTTTCAAGTCGGCCGGTTACTTAAGTTTTATGCCATCCTCTTTATTATAATATTGTATTTTTCTAGGTTACTTAAGTTTTATGCCATCCTCTTTATTATAATATTTTATTTTTCTATTTCAATGTTGTGGGAATTTTTCTATTTCAGTGTTAATATGTTGCCGATTGCACAATGACATGTTTGAAAATCCGATTGTAATTAGTATCGACCATTTTTCTGGCCGTTTGATGTAGCGTGTTTATTCTTATAAATAAATTTTTAAGATAATTTTATTTTTTATTATTTTTTAAATGTCATGTAAATTATGATAATAAGGTTGATTAATGTTTAATGGGAATAATTGGTGTATCAGAACTTAAGAAGGTAAAGAGATTATTTTCATTTTTTAAAAATTGTGTTTCTATGTTCAAAAAGTATTTAGAGAAGCATTTTAAGATCACAACAATTTTGATGACTTGATGAAGATCTATATTGTGGAAAATATTTTTAAAATAGGATCTAATATGGATATATGCAAACCAATCTATGAGAAAGTGTTTTTCATCTTCTACCTAACTAAAGATGACAAATTCTTTCATCCCATGATATTTTGGGACACGTCCAAATCCCACTTTCTTCCACTATATCTCCGGAGTTGTCCAAAATCCACTTTCACTATATAACTCATAATTTTTTTTATTTTTTTTTTAAACACTTCTCAAAACAACTATTAAAAAATAATTCTGATCTCACTGTTAAAATTGAGTGTTGGCCTGCAACGTGCAATTTTATGCAAAATCTTCAACTCGAAATAAATTTGACAATTTGAACCACAATGCACGAAAAACTAACCAACCATCCAATCAAACGCTGAAATGGTATGAATGAGTTGGATGTAAATTTATATACAACAACGGATCCATGTTTTCCGCAGATAATTTGAAAGTTTTATCATGTCGGTAAGAAAAAGAACTCAAACTCACATGTCCGATAATAGGGTTCAATGACCTAAAAGGACGAAAAACTAAGAACCCATCCATCCAAATAGATGGCGTCTAAGTCGACATACTAAGCAAGCGTATTGACAGTTTAATAGTCCATTTATGACATTGAAATTCATGACATAGATGTGACACAGACATGATATATAATTATGTCATATAAATTTATATGGTTTAACGTAGATTATTTGTCCAATATCAAATGGAAAATGTATTATAATTCATTGGGCGGTGAGGAGTGTTATTGTTGGATATTATTTTTGATGGTAAGTTGATTTATCTTCATTATACAAAGAAAATTATTCCATTTGAAATAAGTTAATGATAATCCTTAAGGGGAACAGATAAGTATAAGTAGTTTTAAGTCTTACTCCAAGACTAGATTGAAAAGTGCTTTTAACAAATTTGCAAGAAAAATACTGTCACGTCTTACTCCAAGACTAAACTATCCTTTTAGCTTAAATTGTATTTGCAAGAAAGTTAATGTCCATTTATGTCATCATTGAGGTTAGCTAAATGACGTCATGTTCTTTTTAATAACACCTAACCCTGATACCAAATACTACTTCTATTGCAAGTTAATTTATTATGCTAGAAAAAAGTCTTAACATGCTACTTAGCATTTTTCTATATTTTTAAAATTATTATATTCTTAATAAATTTATTTTTACATTTATTTAAAATATAATTATGAATATATATATGTCTAATGATTAAGAATATGTGTTTTCTTTTAAGAAGTTGGAAATTTAACTTTGAGGAATCCTTTTTTTAACAAATAAAAAAATTTCATACACCAATTAAATATTTGATTTGACTATTACTTTAAAATTAAATTAAATTATTATCATTATTATTATTATAATATAAATTATGATTGATTAATAAAATATTTATTCATAATAGATTGCAAATATTGATTAAAGTTATTTACACAAAAAATAAATTTGAAACAAAACACTTTACAAATTATCAATATTCCATTTTACAAATTATCAATATTCCATTTTGCTAGAAGCATTACTAACTTGAACCTCTTTCAAACAGAAATCCTAACTTCGAAGGTTTAATATCACTTAACAAAGGTAGGTTGTTCTTTAATGTTTTGTTTATAAAATATTTAAATAATATTTATTTCTCTTGTTATTAGTTTTGTACATAAAAATCATACATTTTACAATACATAATGTACAACAAATATGTGCATCTTGTAAATTTTTGCAAAAGAAAATGGTGTTATAAGTTTAGAAAATGGTGTTACAAGTTTTGAAATACATAATGTAAAATAAATATGTGTATCTTGGAAATTTTTGTAAAGAAAATGGTGTTATAAGTTTTTAATTAAGAAATTGGGAAAGTTTAATTTAAAAAAAAAAAAGAAGTGTTAATGTTCATAAAACAAAGACATATAGTGTTGAAGCTAATATTTTCACTGAACCAAAATTAGTATGGGCCACATTGACATTGTTGCGAAAAATGTTGGAAACCACTATAGTCCATGTTTTTTATTAGCATTGATGTTAAAGACTATGGAACATTATTTAAAAGGATATCATATTCCAAATGGTATTTTTTAAATGTTGAATCTCATTTCACTCTCATGTTTATAAGTGAAAATGGCATTGTTAATATCTTAGTAATTCCAACTACAACTTGTTTAGAAAGAGAAAACATGTGGCAAGGGAGATTTGAACTTAGTTGGGGAGGATAACATATCTCCTCTCAACTACTCAAGCCAGACTTAATTCATTGATATCCAAAATGACCTCAAGATCAACACAAGTATATAAAAAGAAATAGAGACATGAGATAAAGCTATCTTTCAAACAATTGGTAAATCATTCCTCTTAAATACATGGCATTATTACAACACCATCCTAGATCCATCTAAACCCCAGATCTATCAAGCATCAAGGGGGACAAAATATCTTGAGGTACAGACATTTCCTCAAATTTTCCACTCTAAAAGAGGTT
>JZKD02S1848145.1:11717-24550 GCA_000966675.3 Picea glauca | reverse complement strand
CAGATGATCAGGATTTTAAGGAGGCATATGAAGCAACTGAGAATACAATTCTCAGAGATAGAAGCCAATGGGTAGAATACATGATCCAGGAAGGATTATTGTTTAAAGGTAATCAGCTGTGTATTCTGAAATGCTCCATGAGGAAGAATTTGTTGAAGGAGAAACACAGTGGAGGATTGGCAGGACACTTTGTTCATGACAAGACATTCGCAAAGTTGAATGAGTCATATTTTTGGACAGGAATGCAAGAAGACATCAAGAGATTCGTGGACAGATGAAGAATTTGCCAGCATTCGAAGGGAAGGAAGTAGAATGGAAGGTTTTATCAACCATTTCCCATACTTGAGAGGCCATGGGATGCAATCAACATGGATTTCATATTGGGGTTGCCAAGAACACAAAGAGGTTTTGACTCAATCTTTGTGGTGGTGGATAGATTTTCCAAGATGGAACACTTCATTCCATGTCAGAAGACCAGTGACACAACTCACATTGTGAATCTGTTTTTCAAAGAAGTCATTCGACTTCGTGTCTTACCAAGGAGTATAGTTTTGGATCGAGACAACAAGTTCATAGGGCACTTTTGGAGAACCTTATGGAATAAGCTAGGAACTAACTTTTCATTTAGTTCATCTTATCATCCTCAGATGGATGGACAGACCGAAGTGGTAAACAAAAGTCTGAGAGACTTACTGAGAAGCCTGGTGACAGAACACCACAGCCAGTGGGACAACATATTACCACAGGAAGAATTTGCTTATAATGACTCAGTTAACAGAAGCACAGGGAAAAGTCCATTTCATATTATCTATGGCATGTGACCGAGAGGAATTTCTGAGTTGAGAGATTCAGAACAGAATGTGACTAGGAGCGCTAGTGCAGAAGATTTCGCGGAGGTGATGAAGGAACTTCACAACCAGGTGAAGGAGCGTTTGCAGAGTTCGAGCCAAGAATATAAGCATAGAGCAGATCAGCACAGGAGAAAACTTTAGTTTGAGGTTGGTGATTTGATTCTGGCACATTTGAGAAAGGAAAGGTTCCCGAGAGGAACATATAATAAACTGAAGATGAAGAAAATCGAACCATGTAAGGTCTTAAATAAGTTTGGGACGAATGCTTACGAGATTGAATTACCTGATGGGATCGAAATTTCTTCGATATTGAATATCTCAGATTTGTACCCATATAAGGTTGAGGAAACAGGGATAGGAAATGAACAGCCAGAGTTCTAGTGGAAAAAGTAGATGCCAGTTGCAGAAAAGTCGCAGATGGAGCGCATACTGGATAAAAGAGTGAGCAAGAAGACTAGGTGGAAGCAATACTTTGAATATTTGGTCAAGTGGAAAGGCCATCTAGTTGAAGATGCCAGCTGGGAGAATGAAGCGGAGATCTAGAGGCATGGACACATAGTGCATGATCTCATGGACAGGAGCCCATGAAAATTTTCAAGTGAGGGAGTATGATGTAGGAGCATCTCAAGCGAGTCAATGTGGAGGCAAAAGATAGTTGGACAAGCACCCAACACAAATTTTGAAATTGTCTTGAAGTTAATGCGCCAATCTTAAATGAGATAATTAAGAAGGAGAGCCCTTGTATAATGTAAATAGACCTTGAGCAATTCACTCTCGTCCTTAGTAGATAGAAGGCATTTATGGTAGTTAATGCAAGTAGGTAGAATTGAATGTGTAGATTAGATAGTTTTAGAGCGCAAGAGGGAAACAAGACATAGACACCCTCATTGTGTATTATAACATAGATGATAATTCTAGAGAGCATAGAGGAGAAGCAGAGAGAGCTATGTAGTAGATTCCATGTACAGAAGTTCTGAATTAATACAAGAAAGTTATGATTCAGACTCATGGTGTCCATATATTCTCTGTGTATGCATCTTTGAATGTTATGCTCATGAGTTTTTTACTCTTTCTGTCATGCAATTTCTTTTATGCTATGTATGAATGATTTCTTGTTGAATGTTTGAAATTTGAGAGGAAAGGGAAAAGGAATGAGTTTCAATTGTTTCTCTATCTGAGCAAGAGTTGCTGCAAGGAGTGCAGTTGAATTGTCCGCAAGGAGTGCGTCAACAAGGTGTTGAGAGGTTTGTCTCTGAAAGCTCAGGAGAGATAAATTTTGTTCTCATCCCCTCAGAAGTGCAGTTAGGCACAAAGAGCCATGCAAGGAGTGTGCATGCTGAGTGAAGTCTCAGAGTTCTGAACTTGAGTGAAGTATTGAGAGATTGCTACTGCAAGTGTGCACAGAGTCAAAGGATTTCAACACTTTGAAGTGTTTGAAGGTTGCTGCAAGGAGTGCAAGAAGGAGTTTTCTGAAAGCCTTCAAAGTCATCGAAGGAATGTAAGAGGCCAAGTACCTTGAAAGTTGTAAGAAGGCATAGCGACGTCGGACCACAGGAGGATGAGTTCTTAGAGGAAGAGATAGATGGTCATGTTAGCGGCATTTCTTGTAAGGTGGGTCAGAATGCAAAGGAGTGGGTTAAAAACCCACTTACCCTAAGTACCGAAATCAAAATGCACCTGTGGTAAGAGACAAGCAAATTTGGACGGCAGAGATTCTCGCGCCCGGATCAACGACGCACATAGGATTCTGGAGCCCCCCCACCTTTCTACTTTTACGTGGAGGGGGGGGGGCTCCAGAATCGAGGGCACACCTCTTCAACGACTATGATCAAAGAGCCCAGATCAACGGTGCCCAGGGTGATTCTGGAGCCCCCCCTCCTTTCTACCTTTAAGCAGAGGGGGGGGGGGGTCCGAAATCGACGACGCATCTCTTCGACGGCTACGATTTGAGTGCACGGATCAAAGGCGCATAAGCATTTTGGACATCCTCTGTCTTTCTGCGTTTAATTAATGTGGGGCTCCCTTCCTTATCGTGTCATCTTGCCATCTGTTCTCCACCTGACTATGCGATGGGGCTCACTCCCTTTAGCCCCTTCCTCATCCTCCAACATCTATTCATATCCCCTCTTCTGGTCCGTGTGGTCCCTTTCCCATCTCATCATCCACTCACCACCTGCCATGTGTCCCGCTCCCCTTAGTTTCCTTACTCCGTCTATGTTTTCATCTAATACCAGAGAGTTCATGATCGAATGATTCACATGAATTGTTACAGTTATGTTATGATAAAGTATTTGTCATTGCATCATTGTATTCCCTGGTCTTCTGTGTTTGAATATAAGAGGATCTTGTGTTTGGACACTTTCTTCTCCAGTCTGTTAGGAACCTGATGTTTATGAAATACCCTCACACTCTTCTCATACAAGTCTTCCCCCTACTCACCCTTATTACAACTCACTGTTTGAAGTTTATCTAAGACCTCACTTTCTCATGCATGCCTGGCCTAGTTTCAGAGTTGAGACGATATTGTTCTGAGTTTACTTCCATCTGATCATCCCTTTATAAACAAATCGTGACATTAAACTAATGGGTGTCGGGCTCTGCTCCTGCAAGCAATCTAGGAGTGACTTCTGACGCTAACATTTCTGGCACCGTTGTTAGGGACCTTAGTTGTAGATTTTTTCCCAGGATTGAACGACAATGATTAACTGATTCTAAAGGTGCATCAGATATCAGAATTATCAAGATTGCTACTGTGCACCTGGCGACTCCACTGTGATGACTCTACTGAGATGAACCTATTGGGTTAGTTGTGGCTTCTAGAGGTAGACACACACGGTCCCATCCACAACTGCCTCTGGCCACGCCTGAAGAAGATCTAGAGGTGATTATCAGAAAAGGGAAGCCCTCTCAGGGAGAAAGCTTCGCTGCTGAACTAGGTATTTCCCCACCTCCTTTCGTAAAAACTTCATTTTCTTATTCTCAGCTTCGTAGCCAACCCTCTTCATAAGTTCCCCGTTTCTTGAATTTTGGGAGTGTTCCTATTGAGTTTTCCCCTCCTGGTCTGGGATTGGAGGGAGAAATCCTTGTCACTCCCCTCTCCTTTGAAGTTGTTCCTCGGCGTAGACCCGGGACTGCAGAAGATTTCCCCACTCCTGCACAAAGAGGAGTGCCTGCTGACTTGAGCTCGTTAGTCTTCTCCTTAAACCCTCTCTTGTTTCCCACTCCACTTTGAGACTCATTTCCCATAGCCCCTTCGTGAACCCCTTCTCCTCCAAGTTCTCCTCTATCTAATATTCCTATGGTTGCTGCTAATACCCCTATGACCAGAATGGAGGCTATTATAGCCGCTAGGTATGCTCCCCTTGTGTTACCTCAACCCCTCAACACCATCTCGGCAGATGGTTACCTCAAGCAACTACCCAAGTTCACGGGTGAGGGGGACGTAATTGCAGATGAACACCTAGAATCCTTTTACAGTTTCACAGATGATAATGTCATCATGCATGCAGACGTATGGATGAGGATTTTTGTCCATAGCCTCCAAGGCGAGGCTAGAAAATGGTTCAAGTCCCTGCCTCCTGGATCTATTGATGGGATAGAAGCTTTAGATAATGCCTTTTTGAGACAGTGGGGAGATAAAAAAAATTCATGTATTATATGACAGAATTTGGATCTTTGAAAAGAAAAGGAGAGTTTGTCTCCGACTTCTCCAAGAGATTCAATAAAATGTATAATAAAATTCCCGCTAAGATAAATCCCTCAGAAGCCTCAGCTAAGATCACTTATGCTAGCGCTTTTGATCTCGATTTCTGCCTACTGCTGAGGGAGAGAAGAGACACTGCCCTGGCCCACATGCAGGATGCAGCCGTGGAGGTAGAATATAACATATTGGTTGTTGACCAACTCAGGAACGCTGCTGATAGAAATGTATCGAAGAAAAGGCCTGAAGCCTCCCAATCCAGTTCCTCTCCCATGCCCCATCAGACAGATGAGACAGCCAGAGTACTAAAATCACTTTCTTCCAGGATGGAAAGGTGGGAATTATAAGGGAAGCCCATGTACAGAAATTTTCAGAATCCTAATAATAGAGGTTTCAGGAGACCCAATAACAATGGACCACAGGCCTTCCCAAGGGAACAGAGGGAAAAATACAGAGAGGATCAAAGGATTCAAACCCCCCTCCAAAACAACCTGGTTACTCATGATAAAGGGGAGGAGATGGACGAATTTGACCCTGAAATTCATTGTGTTGAAGAGGCTCCTCCTTTTCCCCATTTGACTCAGTCTGCCTACGAAAAATACCTAATGAACATTCAGATCCATGAGTTAGGAAAGGGAGATAGGGCCAGTCATACCTCTAACAGATACAATCTCAGGTCAAGAGAGAAAGAAGGAGACTTTGATAGCCAAGACCAACCCCTCATAGAAGATAGGCCTACTAAAACTGCAGCAACCATAACTAAAGAAAGGAGAACTCAGAATGCTTTGCCAGCAGCCAAAGAACCTGTCGCTGAGGTAAGGGAAGCTCCTAAGCCTATTTCCTTTTTCAATTTTGAGCATGAAATTCAAAAAATCAAGATTCTCGTCCCCATCTCGGAGCTAGTTAAAAATGAAGATTTTAAAAGGTCCCTCTCTAAGATGCTACAATCTGAGTCCCCCCAGCCCCCCTCTAACTCAGTGAACCTTCAAGATGAGAAGCCAACTGTCATCCTAGGTCCCATGGTAGAATACAGAGATGATTCATCCCCTCCCTTCTACACCTCCCTGAACATACATGATAAAGTGTTTCATAATTGCCTCATGGATTCAGGAGCTTCCCATAACCTTATGCCCAATATAGTCATCGAAGAACTGGGACTAGAAGTGACCAAGACCTATCATGATTTGTACTCTTTTGATTCGAGGAGGGTGCAATGTCTGGGAGTCATCAAGGACCTGGTGGTTTCTTTGTTTCAGCTTCCCATGAAGAGTGTGGTCATGGACATTGTGGTAGCTGATGTTCCCCCCAAGTTTGGCATGTTTTTGTCAAGATCTTGGATTAAGAGACTTGGAGGAATGTTACAGATGGATCTCACATATGCCACCATTCCATTTTTTGGAGGGGAACACAGGAGGTTGTACAGAGAAGCCCAGCTGGCCTATATTGTTAGTGATGAAGCCAACCCCACTAATCACCCCATCTTTGCACTTGACACTGATTTAGGATCTAGTTTATTACAGATCACCGAAACTCTGGAGGCCCCTTTACAGATTAGAATGTAGCCCATTCTTAATCGAGAGATACCTCCTCCAACCACCTCTATTTGGAAGATGTTCTTTGATGGAGCTTCCTCCAGTATAGGTGTAGGTGCCGGAGCGATTTTTATATCGCCCTGTCAAGAGACCATGTTTCTTTCATACAAGATGGAATTTGAAACCACCAACAATGTGGAAGAATATGAAGCTCTTGTGTTGGGTATGAGGGCTTCAAAGGAAATGGGAATAAAGGAGATGGTTGTGTTTGGAGATGCAGAGTTGATCATCCAACAGGTCAAAAATGTTTATCAGGCCAAGCATCCTCGGCTTAGGAGCTACAGAAATGAGGTATGGGACTTGATTGATAATTTCTTCTCTGCTTTCAACATTGCTTTTGTCCTAAGGGAAGAGAATACCACAACCGACTCCCTAGCTGTCTCAGCCATTTTATTCAGGATCCCCCTGCCGCCAAAGATTAATAGTGAGGTCGAGGTAAGGTACAGGCCATCCATCCTGGACAACATAAAGCATTGGAAGGTATTCGAGGACGATCTTGAAATCAAAAAATTTCTTCAGTCCGTCGATGAGTTTTATGAATTGCACATTGATCAGGACCCTGATCCCGAAGGTGACCCCCCCTCTGAGGTATTCTTGAATAAAATTGTTGATCACCATCTTATTCAACTGCCTAGCAATCACATTCTGAGGGGACTGGTCCCTTTAGAAAGACTGTTCGATAAAAATGATGTGGCAATAAAGGGTGGTGTTTCAAGTGAAGATGCTAACATAGCCGAATGAAACATTGGCATGCAGGATGAGCCTAAGTTCGTCAAATTGTCGAGAAGCCTGACCAATGAACAGAGGGAGGAATATGCTGGGTTATTAAAGGAATTCACTGATGTGTTTGCATGGGCCTATGAAGACCTTAATACTTATGACACATCTGTTATTGAGAACAAGATCCCACTGAAAGAAGAAGCTAAGCCTTTGAGGTAGAAGCTGAGACAGATAAATCCCATGTTGCTACCTGTCATGGAGAAAGAAGTGAAGAAATTGTTAGATGACCAAATCATTGTCCCCTTGAGGTATTCTGAGTGGGTAGCCAATTTGGTCCTGGTAAGAAAGAAAAGTGGAGAAATTGGACTCTGTGTTGATTTCAGGAACCTGAACAGAAGTTCAAGGAAAGACAATTATCCCCTGCCCAACATGGAACACATATTGCAGAAGGTCACTGGTGCATCTAGAATATCCATGATTGATGGCTTCTCTGGTTACAATCAGATATCAGTCATGCCTGAGGACAGAGAAAAAACAGCCTTCACCACTCCTTGGGGCACAGTCATGTATGCCAAAATGCCTTTCGGATTGATGAACACAAGAGCAACATTTCAGCGAGCCATGGACATAGCTTTCATCGGGGAGAAGGAACAGTTTGTGGTAATCTACCTAGATGACATCACGGTCTTCTCCAGGATAGACAAGGAGCATTGCTGCCACTTGAATAAGGTTTTCCTAAAATGTCAGAGGTTTGGCCTATCTTTAAATCCCAAGAAATCTTTATTTTCTATGAAGGAGGGGAAGCTATTAGGCCATATAGTATCAACAAAGGGAGTGAGAATTGATCCTAGTAGGGTAGAGGCAATTCATACCTTGTCACCTCCCAGGTCGAGGAAGGAAGTTGAGGCCTTTTTGGGGAAGATAAATTTTCTGAGGAGATTCCTTTCAAATTTGGTTGAACTGGTGAAACCCATCACAACCATGCTCAAGAAGGGAAATGAAGTGAAATGGACCACCGAACCTAGGGAATATTTTGCCCAAATAAAAAGGGAATTGACTGAGGCACCTATGCTAATCAGTCCTGACTATTCCAAAGATTTCCTAATCTTTTCTTTTGCTTCTTGTAATATAGTAGCAGTGGTCTTATTGCAGAAAAATGATCAAGGGCGAGAGAAACCTATTGCCTTCTACAACAAGGCATTGAGATATGCATAACTCCAGTATGAGATCATGGAGAAGCATGCCTATGCCTTGGTGAAATCCCTCAAAGCTTTCAGAGTCTATGTCTTGCACTCAAGGATAATTGCATACGTTCCTTCAGCCTCTGTGAAGGACATTCTGATACAACCAGACATAGATGGAAGAAGAGGTAAGTGGATTTCAAATATCCTAGAGTTTGATATGGAGATTAATCCCACCAAGTTGATAAAGGGACAGAGTTTAGCCAAACTGCTAGCTGAATCCAATTGCAAAACTTTGGGGATTAGTTTCATCAATGCCTGTTCAGAAAATTTGCAAGTCAAATCATCCAGTAAGAATTCTCAGAATGCCTTATCCCTAGCAACATGCCCCTGGTACAAGGATATCTTGTATTTCCTTCAAGATTTGAAGCCTCCTGATGGAATGGGAAAAAGCAAGGCAAGAGCTCTAAAGCTCAAGGTGGTCAGATATTTCCTTATTGACCAAACCTTGTACTGGAAAGACCCTTTAGGGGTATTTTTAAAGTGCCTAGACCCACAAGATGCCCAACAAGTTACATATGATTTCCACGGTGGCCTTTGTGGGGGTCATCATTTCTGGAATACCACAACCCATAATATCCTCCAAGCTGGGTATTACTGGCCCACTTTATTCCCCGATGTTTGTAGAGAAATCAGAGCTTGCATCAAATGCCATAAGTTCTCAGGAAAGAAGCAGCTCAAATCTCTGCCATTAAAGCCTATAGTGGTTTCAACACCCTTTTAGCAGTGGGGATTGGACTTCATTGGAGAAATTCATCCTCCCTCAAGTGGCCAACACAGATGGATCCTCACTACAACATACTATTTCACCAAGTGGATAGAAGTTGTCCCCACCAGGAGCACTTCTCACAAAGTAATTATCAGCTTCTTGGAAGACATAATAGCCAGATCTGGTTGCCCTAGTAGAATTATCACTGACAATGTTTCCCCCTTCAGGTTTGATCCTCTGATCAAGTTCTGTGAACAGTTTGAGATTTCACTGATTCACTCTACTCTCTATTATCCTCAAGGAAATGGACTGGCAAAATCTTCAAATAAAATCCTGATTAAGCTCATTAAGAAATTGTTGGAAGACAATAAAAGGGCCTGGGATTTGAAACTCAAATTTTCTCTATGGGTTGACTGAGTGACAGCAAATAAGTCCCTAGGCATCTCACCTTTCCAACTTGTCTACGGAATGGAGGTCGTTTTCCCTACTCAGCTCGCCTTATCTGTGGCAAAATTCCTCCAGGACCTTGAAGGGGAGCCTGACCATATGGTCAGAAGGATTCATGAGATGGTGGAAGTACAACAAATCATGGAACAGGTCATGAACAAGGCCTACAATCATCAGCAGAAGATCAAGAAGACCTTTGACAGGAATAGTGGAAAGAAAGGTTTCGAGCTAGGTGATCTCGTGCTCAAATGGGATGCACCCAGGAAGGAAAAGGGAAAGCACAGTAAGTTTGACACCCTCTATTTTGGGCCTTTCAATATCTCTAAAGTATTTTCAAACAACACTTACAGGTTGCAAGATTTGGAAGGTAAAGAAGTTTTTAACGGCCCAGTAAATGGGCATTTCTTGAAGAAATGTTTTTTGTGAGCCGCAGTCGGCTCTTTTGTTTTGTAAATATTGTTCTTGTTTTTAGCTTAATAAATGACTCCATATCCCAACAACAAGGCACTGAATCTACAGAAGGAGTCCTTAGAGCATCACAGGGACGAATCTATCCCCCATGGAGCCTAATGTTAGCGACATTTCTTGTAAGGTGGGTCAGAATGCAAAGGAGTGGGTTAAAAACCCACTTACCCTAAGTATCGGAATCAAAATGCACCTGTGGTAAGAAAAAAGCAAATTTGGATGGCAGATATTCGCATGTCCGGATCAACAGCGCACATAGGATTTCGGAGCCCCTCCGCCTTTCTACTTTTAAGTGGAGGGGGGGGTCCGGAATCGATGGCGCACCTCTTCAACGGCTACGATCAAAGTGCCCAGATCAATGTCACACAGGGTGATTCTGAATCCCCCCCGCCTTTCTACCTTTAAGTGGAGGTGGGGGGGGGTTCGTAATCGAGGACGCATCTCTCCGACGGCTGCGATTTGAGCACCCAGATAAACGGTGGACAGGCATTCCAGACATCCTCTATCTTTCTGTGTTTAATCAATGTGGGGCCCCCTTCCTTGTCATTTCATCTTGCCATCTTTTCTCCACCTGACCATGCGATGGGGCTCGCTCCCTTTAGCCCCTTCCTCATACTCCGACATATGTTCATCTCCCCTCTTATAGTTCGTGTGGTCCCTTTCCCATCTCATCATCCACTCACCACCTGCCATGTGTCCCGCTCCCCTTCCACATCAGCCTCACTTTGAAACGTTCCCATTATATCTCATCTCTTGCCTCCTCTCCGCTTATTTCCTTCTGTCATGTGTCTTCCCCTGTAGCCTCTTGCACACCTCATCACTTCATATCTCACCCTCATAGTTTTGGCACCACCACTCCCATTATGTGCCCCATCCTTCGCGCTGGCCTCCATGTATATTCATCAAGTTGTTCAGCTAATCTAGGTGGCAGTACAAGGGTCTTCCACGTCCCAAAGGTGTCGAGTTGGTCGGGCCATCCTCAATCCCAATGAAGTAGTTATTAAGGTAGTTGGTGGTGGTTAGACATCGCCTCCACCATAATGGGAAAGTCTGGCGACAAATTAAAGGCACGTCGATTCGTCCATAGAACTGTCAGGAGTTCGATTGTGTCTGCAATAAGCACATAATCATTCAGAGACTGCAGGTGTAGATTGTCAAAAGCCATGCAGACACAAAGTTTTAACGCAACACCTTGATCTTGTTTTTGTTGTTTTTTTTAGTATATGTAGGCGTTTTCACCATCTTTGTATCTATCGATGGTAGAGCAAAGCTCCCGACTGTAAAGTTTTAACAACCACTCTGGTTTCCTAGTTGTGCATCTGTATCTAAGATTTCTTGTTTTATGACAAATAGTTTCCTTACTCCGTCTATGTTTTCATCTAATACCAGAGAGTTCATGATTGAATATTCGCATGAATTGTTACAGTTATGTTATGATAAATTATTTGTCATTGCATCATTGTATTCCCTGGTCTTCTGTGTTTGAATAGAAGAGGATATTGTGTTTGGACGCTTTCTTCTCCAGTCTGTTAGGAACCTGATTTTTATGATAGACCCTCGCACTCTTCTCATACAAGTCTTCCCCCTACTCACCCTTATTACAACTCACTGTTTGAAGTTTATCTAAGACCTCACTTGCTCATGCATGCCTGGCCTAGTTTCAGAGTTGAGACGATATTGTTATGAGTTTACTTCCATATGATCATCCCTTTATAAACAAATCGTGACATTAAACTGATGGGTGTCAGGCCCCTCTCCTGCAAGCAATCCAGGAGTGAATTTCGACGCTAACAGGTCAGAATTCTCTATTGATAATCTGCGAAGCCCCGTGAGCCGTCAAATCTCATGAAAGAGCAAGGGAGTTACCATGAGTATTCCTAAAGGCTCTAAGCTTAGGAGGAGTAGGACCGTAGATCCAAGTCGCAAGGGTTGTTGGATTTACACGTGGGTACTATATCGGGATTTTGTAGGTTGAAGTTCTAAAAACCTTGCAACGGGAATCGTGATATCTTGAACCGCGAAGTCCCGAAGGCTAAAAGGATTGTGTGGGCCATAGAGGAGTCAGCGAAGTGGACAGGTGGTGCACTATTGACACGGAGTCAAACTCCGTTGACCGTTTCGAAGTTTTGTGGAGTGAAGTTTTGAATTCATTACATTAGGATTTGCGATATTGCGAAGTCTGAAGTCCCAATAGAAGAAAAGTGGCGTTGAAACGTCAACCTTGTGAGGGCGTCAGAATTTCAAAAAATCGAGTTTCAGGAATCGTGAGAACAAGTTGATTGACACTGCGACCACCGAAATCGCGATAAGGAAAAGTCTGAAAGAGAAAGAGGAAGGTTCAACGTTGACTGTTTTCAGGTTTCGAAGATTGGAGACAAAGTGCTTGACCACCAGGTTCATGGAAGTGTGAAGTCTGACCTCACGAAGTACAAGGGGGGAAATTCTTGAAGTTGATTGTGGGTGCAAATTTCTCAAAAGGGGAATAGAAGAGCCATTTTCAAAATCTCTTCGGGCCAGTGAAAAAAGGAATATCATGTGTGTTGACGTGGACCTTCCAACCCGAGGGTTGAGGAGGGCTGCGTTATTATCCCTAAGATGAATTATCGCCATTCCAAAAGTTTAGGAAAGGTGGTGTTTCATGAGTATAGGCACCTTCTCCCTAAGAACCATAGGTATTGTACTACTGCAGAACATATTTTCAATGGAAAAGAAGAGACTGGTTTAAAACCATGAAGATTGACACCTCACCTATGGAGGTTGGAATATAATAGAAATCATCAAGGTACTCAATTTCTTTATGTATCGTAGATCATATAATGTTTTGAATGTTTATTTTACTGTATTTGATAATTATTTTTGTGATTTGTTTTATGCTTCATGAAGGTCGCAATCATCATGAAGGTATTAATAATGGGCTTCCATGAGGAATGAAATTTTATCTTGCTCAATTCATGAGGTTTCCCTACTATGAGGAGATAAAAATATCTCATTTTTTTGATACAATGCATATTGGGAAGAATGTGACTGAAACGTTATGGCGAATCATAGATGGTAGGAGGGACAAAGAAAAAATTGTCAAAATTTGTACTGACAATTAGGAATCCAATC
>JZKD02S1848134.1:45136-64707 GCA_000966675.3 Picea glauca | reverse complement strand
ACATAAAATGAAGCATTTAAATTAATACATAGCAGAAAAGTATTTAAGAGTTTGATGCTTAATTTAATGCATTGTAAAAAGGAGAATATACAAAACATTAGTTCATAACTAACAACTTTGCTACTTGATTTCAACTTAGAGAAATCAAATATGAGACAATAAATTGATATTTTGAATTCCAAAATTATGAGATATATATATATATAGATATATAGATAGATAGATAGATAGATAGATAGATATATAAAATCAATGTTTGACTAGTTACATTATAAAATACATAGGTTCCACATCCATTTTAATATGATAAAAAAAACTAAGACATTTAACTCCAAAATTCTGGACTTTAAGCCATCGCTTTAAGATAGATCACTTCATACCTGCAAAAAAAACAGAATTCAAAAATAAAATATTTACAATTCAAGCATGTGAAATAAAACAAAATTCAAAAATTGTGGTTAAAACAAAATTGACATACATACCAAAAGAGTTAAGTCTCATCCTCCAACATACTTTTTCCCACAAAATATATTGTAAACATATTTTCCACCAAATATAATTTAGACATATGTAACAATAAAAAACAATAATGAAAAAAACAAATAACACATATTAGGATATATAATGTAACTAAATATTAAACAAACAATAAGAAACAATAACATACCCAACCACAGTAAAACAGATTTAAGATAGTTAATCTCCACATTAAGCATACATGATTTAAATTTTTTATAAAATCTTATCTAAAATCTTAAAAAAATTTAAAGAGAAAAATTATGTTCTTAGTAAAAAAAAATTGTGAGTTAGAGTTAGATAATAATCTGAAAATAAATATAGAACTCTGTATGAAGAAATTGCACAAATCTCCATATTAAGTCATTCTTCCAATGAAATACTTATCTCCTTGTGGATAAAGTCTCAAATCCTTCAGGTGGAATTCCCCTTGTGGATAAAGTCTCAACTCCTTCAGGTGAAATTCTCATCCTAGGTGATGTTATTTGATCATATTTACACAACAACAAAATACTAATCTCCTCAGTAGTAAAATACTTCTCTCTTCTTCTGCAGTGGTCATATAATCAAATTATGTAATGGTCCTCCTCGTTATGACGACGAACCTCTTATAACAAGTACAATTTTTTTTATTTTTATTTATTTATTGTGTGTGCACGTGTGTACAAGGGTAATAAACACATTCAACTCTGCACCGCCAACCGACGATGAACAAGACTCATATAACGACGAACACAACTTGATGACCTAAGACACACATCAAGTATCTGCATGCATTGGACGACAATCAATTGACAAATAAATAAGACTGACTACCCGCCCGTCCTACCCTGCAATGGTTAGGACCTCCAAGAAACATAAGCAACACTCAAGCCCAGGTTCCCATCGATTTTATCCATTTAAGGTCTCAGGGCTCACGACTATTCTGAGGAACATGGAGGTGTCTACATCCCACCCCAAAGTACAAGTCCAAGCCAACAAGATGAAATTCAATATCAAGATCATCCATGACACTTCACTCCGCAATAATCAATATTTAAAGTCGACCCCTTTAGGGTATTTGAATATGGTCAACATTAAACACTTTATTATGCCCATAATGAAATTTATGTTATTATATAAGGTCGCACATTAAACACTCTTACACTCTGAAGTGTTGCAATAAAATTTTGATGATGCAAGAATTAAATAAACGACTTCCATAGAACACATCGACATTCCATTGCGCACAAGAAGTAAATCTAAACCTAAAGTAATGCGTCATGAAAAACCTTAATTTACATGTGAGAAAGAAATAAGTAGGTTCAAGCCATCCTCCAAGAAGGAACCAGATAAAAACAATATTATCTAAACCATCAATTACCACGTAAATCCAAATGCGTGAGAACCCTAAAATCTATGAATGTCATTCACAACATACAATTTCTTACAAAAGAGGCGAGAATTAAACCATCAACACTTCATCCACACTGTTATAGGATGCAAGAGATTTTAATGCCTTTCCATCTCTTTTACAAGGGCAAGCTTATAAGAATCAACATAAAAACGTGAGGGAAACTTAATCATTGTACAAGCTAAGAAAATTATCCACAACATAAGGTCATCCCTTTTTCAACTGGAAGTACTATTTCATAAACCCTCCTCGTCATCTCTAATTTAAATGATAATAAAAGTCATCCCTTTTTCTACTACTTTTATAATTAGTAACTGAAAATAAAATAAAAAATTGCATTGCTTTCGTCCCTAAATTTAATATTGACCAAAAAGGCATTTCTTTTCCAACTAAATGTACTATTTCATAACTTCCCTCTTCATCTCTTCATAAAATAATAATGAAAGTCATTCCTTTTTCCACTACTTTGATAATTAGTAACTGAAAACAAAATCAGTATTTGCATTCCTTTCACCACGAAATATTAATAAAAAGACATTTTATTACCTTAAACATAGTAATCATAAAAATATTAAACCATACATGACATCAATCACGTAATCATAAAATATAAACCATTCATTACCATATAAGGCTATCTACATGCCGATTTTATAATACTCTTATGTCTCATCCCTTCTGAATATTTAAAGAAATCTATACTATAATGGTTCAGGTGCATTTCGACCCACCTATGACATGCCAGAATAAAAGGTCCGAAATAAAAGATAATGTAGCCTAATTTAAACAAAAAAAGGGGGCATTTGATTCAATAAACCTAAATCTAAACTACTACAATGCCCGATGGTCAAATCAACTCTTAACTAAGAACTTTGTCATTCCATCTACCCATAAATCTACCACCCTTCACGCTGTCACATTGTCCAAAAATCTTTTTACTGCCATGACAATAATGAGGTTACTACCATGTGCAAGGAGGGAGGATTACAACGAGGTGGTAAAAATGCAGAAGAGATGCCCATCAAACACAGGGAAGGGGCGAGCTTGCTAAAAAAAGGTTGTCAGAATGAATGAAGGGCGGAGTCCCTGGCTATGAACAAGAGAGTAGTACACAGGTCAAATTCGCCCTCAATCGCAGATGGCTCAGGGTCAATTTCTCTGTCAAATGACGAGGACAGTAAGTTTAAAAGGCCATTACCTGACAAGCATACATAAACGAAATTTCTAGAAACCCAATTTCATTAACAAATTAACTAAAACAAAATTTCTAGAACTAATTCACAATAACCATTCACAAAACGAAATTGCCGATAGAGTTTTTCAGTAACACAATTACAAAACGAGTGTGCCAGAAATAAGTTTTTTAGCGGGATATTACACAGTGAATTTCACCATTCAAGTGAATTTCACCATTACTCAGAAATGTACATAGTAAATTTTTACAGCAATGATAAAAACACAAAAATTTCTCCAGAGAAAAGAGGAAGGCGCAAGGCTAGAGTGGCCATTAATAAATAGTACAGGGCTGAACTTTTCAGCCATCACTCAACAGAATCAATGAAGTACTTATTTATTTATTTATTTTCATCCAATATTGAATTGTACAACTAAGAAAATGTTGTTATAATAGTTACCTCAATTAAAAACGTCAAGGTAAGTAATTAAAACAACCAATCCATCCAACAAGATTTGGACACCGATCGAAGTTAAATAATTTCAACTCAGAACACCAAATAAAAATGCTAACAACAGAAGAGAAGGCTAGGGCCCTAAGGTTATCTCATCGAAAGGATCACAGGGGTTATATCAGTCTTGTCACAGAAAATTAAACAGCAAGGAAGCAAGATATTCCCAATACACATGCAGATCTAAATCGTAAATCCTACAACATTATATCATTCATGCAAGAAGTGTATCGTTGCCTATTCTCCCACCTCGAATGACGTCTCGCGCTCCGTGCAACTCCGCTCGTCGACCGTCGAGACCTCACCAGTACCTCCCAGCCATTGCTAGGGGTACTCTGCTTCCCCCTTAGCCCCCCGAGCCGGAAAGGGGCCACACACTATCGATAGGATATGTCTATCTCCCAGCTCGCCTCGCAAGGCCGAGCTACCACTCCTCTCCAAGCTAGGAAATCCCAACTCCCACAAGTAAATCAATCAAGTCACTAATCTAGTGGTGTAACATTACGCTAACAGCTGATCCCCATCTTCCTTCTCCTCCCTTTCTTTTATAGAGTTTCCATCTTCCTTTCTTTCCCTAAAACTCATTTAATTAAAGTTTTAATAAAAAATTCCTAAAAATTCTCCTTCGTACAAGCGTCATCCATTCCCCACATTTCTCCATTAATTATTTTTATTAATTTATTAATTGTCTTATTTCCCTCACCCACCTAGCGTTACTCCTAAAATTACTCCTAGGTGTCCCTAGATTCCCTTACAGGTTTTAAAGGCTTTCCCTATTATGAAGTTGCTAATTTAGTTCCATTTAGAAGGTTCTTAAATGCAAATTCTTTACTAAGTTGACCTCCCTCTTTTTACCATAATTTCCCCTCTTTCCCTTTTTATGTTACCTCCTTTCCTTAGTTTCCTACTTTTTATAGTTTCCTTCTTTCCCCTTTTTATTAGAGCTAAAAACGACAGTTGTGCAATTTAACCTCTTTCCCTTTGATTATTAATTTAGTATCTTTTTAAAATTTCACAAGTTAAAATAATTAATTTCTTCTTTACCTTTTATATCCACAGATTTTATTTAAGTTCTTACTCTCTTCATTTTACCCAAAAATTTATGAAGACCATAATTAGTACTTAAATGGTTTTTATTTTAAACTTTATTATTTTATTTTTATAGAGATATTTTCTTAAGGTCAGACAAAATTTTACTCCTAGTGAAGTTTTAGACTTAGAACTTAGATTCTGAACTGTGCAACATTTAAGTAGGGGAGTTGTTTTAAAAAATTTTAATGTGTTAATTGTCTTAGGGCCATCTAGGTTCATTTCTTTATCATCATCAATGTGACGTGACCTTTAGGACGCACTACATGCTCCAAGGGTGCCACTTGCCTCTTTTGTTTCTTTGCATGACGTTCCCTTCAGGACGCAGTATGTGCTCCAAGGGTGCTAGTCGCCTCTTGACTGATTGGTAGAAATCAATAACCCCTGGAGTCAACACTCCGCCAGGTGATCTTGTGGGAGACTAAGGGATTCTAAGGAATAAGGCCCCTGCCTTATTGTGCACCCCTTAGAATCATCATGAGCGACTATCGCAGTCTGCCTTCATGGCATGGTGGGTCCTCTCAAACTAGTTAATCGTTAACCTGCAGTTCAAGCCACGGCGGGAGTGCTAGTAGGATGTGGCAGGGATACTATCCACACCTATCCCTCAACCTCTCTGGTAGTCATGTGTGACTCCTTTACTCTATATATGATTCTATTTGGCAAGCTATCGTCAGCCTGCATCATCAACAAATCATGTCAGAACATGTCCACATCAAAACATGTCCACATGTCTAATCAAGTGTATTAATATCACAGTAAATAAATCAAACCCCAATAGCACACTCCCTGACTTGATCCGGAGTCCAAGGGGTTCCATCGATGCTTCTGCATCCTCAAGGTCCAAAACCCTGCACACTCAGTAAAACCAAGTCAATAGCACCTGTCTATGTAAATGTAGTAAAACAACATGTCATCTACCCATGATGCATCATAATCAAAGTCAAATGTTTTAATATCATAATAATCTTGATCACTTGCGAGCAAGTGTCCTCAAAGAATATGTTCGCTCAGTGCACCAAAGCAGGATGTTACATACACCCCCTCTTGGTATAAACTTTGTCCCGAAGTTTCATAGTATAAATGTCGAAATAAGTGTATCACAGTGTCATATGTTTATCTATCAAACAAAAATGGAAACTGCCAGCACATATCATATGCGTCTTCCCAAGTCGCTAAGTGCAGACTATAATTGTCCCACTGGACCTTAACCTGATCTACCGTTTGACTTCGTAACTGTCGAATGCGGTGATCTAAGATGTGGACTAGCTCAGCCGTGAGTTCTCCCTCGTCCAATACCTGCAAGGAACCCATGTCAATAACATGTGTAGGATCACTAATATAATGTCTCAGAACAGATACATGAAAAACATCATGCATACGCCTAAAGGAATCAGGCAAGGCTAGTCGATAGGCCACGGGCCCCTTTCTCTCCACAATATCGAAAGGTCCCATGAACCTAGGAGAGAGTTTATCTCCCTTCCCAAACTTGATTGAACTCTTGTGTGGTTTAACTCGCAAGAAGACTCAGTCGTCGACCTCATAACTACAGTCGACATAGTGTGCATCGGCATAACTCTTCTACCGATCCTGTGCTTCTTTAATCCTTTGTCTTATGATTTTCGTTTTCTCTTCCATTTCTTGGATTTCTTCTGGTCCCACCAGGACCCTATCCTCAAGCCGATCCCAACTCAAGGGTGTCTGACAAAGTCGCCCGTAAAGAAACTCGAAAGGCACCATCTTAATGGTGCTTTGGTAACTGTTGTTGTAAGTGAACTCTACTAGAGGAAAGAATTCTTCCCAATGCTTTTGTTGGTCCACCACATACATGCGCAACATGTCCTCCAAGGTTTGGTTCATTTTTTCGGTTTGTCTGTCAGTCTCCGGGTGATACGCAGTACTAAAGTTAAGTTGAGTTCCCAAGGCCTCTTGGAAGCTCGTCCAAAATCGTCTAGTAAACACCAATCCTTGATCGGATATAATCCTCTTAGGCACGCCATGTAGCCTCATAATCTCATGGATGAAAATTCTAGCTATGTCAGGTTCCTGATACGTCGTACGCATAGGAATAAAGTGAGCACTCTTCGTCAGAGTGTATACTACTACGAAAATTGAGTCATGTCTCCTTGCTTTCAATGGCAATCCAACAATAAAATCCATCGAAATAACCTCCCATTTTGATTCTGGAATGGCATGTGGTTGTAGTAATCCTGCTGGGTGTCTATGTTCAGCCTTTACCTGCTGACACTCTAGACATCTGGCCACATAGTTGACTATGTCATCCTTCATTCCCCTCCAGAAGAATAAGGGTTTAAGGTCTACCCTCATCTTCATGACTCCCAGATGAGCCATGTATACTGCTCTATGAGCCTCTCTTAGGATCAACATCCTCAACTCGTCATTTGGCGGTACGTAAATCTGAAATTTAAACCTCAATAAACTATCGCTATCAAATGAAAATCCCTCATATCGTGGTACCATCATTGTGTTTTGTTCAATAAAACCCTCGACCTCTTGGTACTAATCATCGTCACACTGTAAAGTTAGAATATTTTCATGTAGATTTGTCTGAAGAGGCAACATTGAAAATATGCGTGGCCTCTGACTCAAAGCATCTGCCACTCAATTCACTGTTCCCTTTATGTAAGTAATCTCAAAGTTGCACTCACTAAGCAATTCTGACCAACGTCGTTGTCGCGCGTTCAAGTTTCTTTGCGAAACAATTTGTTGTAGTCCATAATGATCAGTCTTTAATTCAAATTTTTGTTCAACAAGTTAGTGTCTCCAAATCTTCAAGGCATATATGATAGCTAATAACTCCAAATTGTGCGTCGTGTAGTTCTCCTCATGCCTTCTCAGTTTCCTCAAAATGTAAGCAATCACTCATCCGTCTTGCATCAACACTCCACCTAAGCCTTCCTTGGATGCACCAGTGCATACCAAGAAGTTCGCGTCCATGTCAGGGACCTTTAGTATCGACGTTGTTTTCAACAACTCCTTAAGCCTCCGAAATTCTTCTGTGCATTTCTCGGTCCAAACAAACTTCTTGTTTTTCTTCTTCAATTCCGTGATCGGATTTGCTATCTTCGAAAATCCCTCAAAGAACCGTCGATAGTATCTTGTCAAACCCATGAAGCTACACACTTGTGGAACATTGTTGACGCAGGCCATTCCATAATAGCCTCGACCTTTTTCGGATCCACAGTGATGCCTTCGTCGGAGATGGCATGCCCTAAGTAGTGAATCCTCGATTGATAAAAAGAGAATTTGGACAATTTCCCATACAATTTGTGCTCTCGCAAACACTGTAGTACCAAGCACAAGTGCTCATCATGCTCCTCCATCATACGAGAGTAAATCAAAATATTGTCAATGAACACTTGGACGAACTTGTCCAAGTACTCGCGGAACACCCCATTCATTAAACTCATAAATACCCCTGCGGAATTTGTCAGTCCAAACGGTAAAACTGTAAACTCGTAATGCCCAAACCTAGTCTTAAAGGCATTCTTATGGACATCATTATCCTTGATCCATAACTGGTGATACCCTGATCACAAATCAATCTTGGAGAACACCATCGCACCCTTCATTTGATCAAATAGGTCATCAATTCTCGGCAATGAATATTGATTCTTGATCGTAGCCTTGTTCATTTGATGGTAGTCAATGTAAATCCTCCACGATCTGTCCTTATTTCATATGAAAATAACAGGTGCACCCCATGGTGACACACTAGGACGTATCAATCCTAGGTCCAACAACTCCTTCAGTTGCATTTTCAACTCTTGTAACTCCGGGGTCGACATCCGATAAGGCATCCTTGTTATCATTTCGTTCCTCGATTTCAAGTCTATGGTAAAATCCAATTCTCTCTCTAGTGGCATCCCAGGTAGCTCCTCCATAAACACGTCTACAAACTCTCTCACCACCATAAGGTGTTCTAGACCTTCCACTACTCCTTTATCATTTAGCGCAAGGATCGCATAAATCTTGCACCCCTTGCGCATGCTCTTCTGAAGTTGCAAGGAAGAGATGAACCTCAGGGAAACTCCCTGGTTCCATCCTACAATCACACGTCTTTGTCCCTCATCGTCAACCAAGCTCAACCATTTTATCTTATAGTTTAGTATTGCCTCATGCGATTCCAACCAATCCATACCAATCACAACATCATAAGATCCTAGGATCGTGATGTATAGGTTGGCCTGTGTGGCAAACTCTCCCAAGTTAAGGGCATAGCCCGTAACCTTTCCTCCCACCTTTTGTTTGGCTCCCAAAGCCATCTCCACCAAGCTAAACTCGTGCTATTCGACTACCTTTACCTTAATCCTTTTTAGCACTGCACCATAATTGAAACTCTTGGTAGCCATGGGATCTATCAAAATACTAAGAGTTTGGTCAGTGACGGTACTTGTCGTCTTGAGCATAGTCGACTGATGCTCTAACTGGAATCTATTCACTGCTGCATGAATCTGATGGGCCTTGCCCATATCTCCCATGGTAGTGGGTCCTACTGATTCATATGCTATGGTCCTCTCCATACGATAGTCTCACTGGCCGTGTGGCTCCCCACACATCCAACACCCCTTCTTTGGCCTAGTAGTCCTAGTACCTAAAGTAGAAGATGACGGCCCACCAGCCTGGAACCCTAGTCTATTCTGATGAATAGGCCTAAACTGTTGCTGCAGTGGGCGATGTTGTTGTTGATGCTGTGGTCCTCGGTAAGGTGTCCGCTGCTGAGGCGTCAGTTGCCAGGACGTAGTGAAAGTGGATCCCCTATAGAAGCCATTATATCCTAGCATATGTCTCGCTAGTGTCTGGTGCTGTTGTGTTCCATATGAAACCTTCCCTGTTGGTCTCGCTGGAGTCCTGGTCTGACCCCCACTGATAAGCTCCTCCTCTGTTATGAGGCCCTTCTAGACGACATCATGTAAGGTTTGGGGCATCAAAATCCTAACCTTTACACATAGGCTATCGTGAAGGCCGGACACAAACCTGTTGACCTTAAGTTTTTCAGTGTTAAGGTGTGGAGCGTACCAGAGTAGCTCCATAAAATGGGCCTCATACACAGGCACCGTACGACCTCCCTGTCGTAAAGCGTTGAACTCATTGAGCTGACGCTTGATGAATTCCTCTGAAAGGTACCTCTCTTGGAACCGTTCCTTGAACAATTCCCATGACACGTCTTCGACAACCATGTTCAATTGCGGTAGGAGTGTCTTCCACCATATAAGAGCACTCCCCTTCAGTTGAAAGGCCGCCATGTGGACCTTCATGTTGGAGGTATAATCACAAAGTGTGAAGAACATCTCCATGTTCTCTAACCATGCCTCGACGGCTGTGCCATCCAGGGCACCAAAGAACTCAGGAAATTTGACCTCCTCGAGTTCACGGTGAATGCTACCATTATCGATCAAAGTGCATAGTGGAACCTCAGTGGGCATCGATGCTCTGGCCTCATCTCTATCTAAACGGCTGATCAGTGCCTTGGGCATGCGCTGAAAAGATCTCATCATTCTGACTACATCACCAACTGCTATCTGCTCCTGTCTGAGAACTTACTCATCTGTTATAACCCTAAATTGCACTATCCCTGCTTACCTGGCATCAGGCCTACTCATGCCTCTTCCTAGCCAAAAACCATGCTAAGCAATTCCCTAAAAACCACTTAAAACAAGCAACCTGCGCCCTAACTTCTCACTGGGCGCGAGCAACCGCTTGCTGTCCTTATACTGCACGCGGGCATCCGCGGGCTAACCCAAAACAGCCCGCGGGTACCTAACAAAGCAAAAAATCAGGAAAGTTTCCGCCGGGACACGAGGATTTTTGTCAGTTAACTGGAACTCCGGGCCATGCATGGCTCGGAGTTCCAGTTAACTGACAAAAAGCCTCGTGTCCCGGTGGAAACTTTCCTGAGTTTTTGCTTTGTTAGGTACCCGCGGGCTGTTTTGGGTTAGCCCGCGGATGCCCGCGTGCAGTATAAGGACAGCAAGCGGTTGCCCGCGCCCAGTGAGAAGTTAGGGCACGGGTTGCTTGTTTTAAGTGGTTTTTTAGGAATTTCTCAACATGGTTTTTGGCTAGGAAGAGGCATGAGTAGGCCTGATGCCAGGTAAGCAGGGATAGTGCAATTTAGGGTTATAACATCATCTCCCTGGGGGTTAGACCCCTCAGGCATGGATGCTACTAGAGGTGTCATGCCCCTTCCCCTAGCACCCCGTCATCTGCCTCCACGGTGTCCTCTAACCATGATTACTGCATGCACACAATCAACTCGATTAGCAACAATATAATCAAATCATGTCAATGAAAGCCATAGTGATCCCAAGTCGTAGGTTGAACCCACTCTAATACCATATGTAACGGTCCTCTTCATTACGACGACGAACCTCTTATAACAAGTACAATTATTTATTTATTTATTGTGTGTGTCCGTGTGTACAAGGGTAATAAACACATTCGACTCTATGTTGCCACCCAATGACAAACAAGACGCATACAACAACGAACACAACATGACGACCTAAGGTGCACATCAAGTATCTACATGCATTGTATGACAATCAATCAACAAATAAATAAGACTGACTACCCGCTCGTCCTACCCTGCAATGGTTAGGACCTCCAAGACACATAAGCAACGCTCAAGCCGAGGTTCCCATCTATTTTAACCATTTAAGGTCTCAGGGCTGGTGATTGTTCTCAGGAACATGGAGGTGTCTACATCCCACCCCAAAGTACAAGTCCAAGACGACAAGCTGAAAGTCAACATCAAGATCATCCATGACACTTCACTCCACAATAATCAATATTTAAAGTCGGCCCCATTAAGGTATTTTCATAAGGTCGACATTGAACACTTTATTATGGCCATAATGAAATGTATGTTATTATATAAGGTCACACACTAAACACTCTTACACTCTGAAGTGTTGCAACAAAATTTTGATGATGCAAGAATTAAATAACCGACTTCCATACAACACATCGACATTCCCTTGTGTGCAAGAAGTAGATCTAAACCTAAAGTAATGCATCATGCAAAACCTTAATTTCCACGTGAGCAAGAAATAAGTAGGTTCAAGCCATCCTCCAAGAAGGTACCAGATAAAAACAATATTATCTAAACCATCAATTACCACGTAAATCCAAATGCGCGAGAACCCTAAAATCTATGAATGTCACTCAAAACATACAACTACTTGCGCAAGAGGCAATAATTTAACCATCAACACTGCATCCACATTGTTATAGGATGCAAGAGATTCTAATTCCTTTCCATCTCTTTTACAAGGGCAATCTTATAAGAATCAACATAAAAAAGTGAGGGAAACTTAATCATTGTACAAGCTAAGAAAATTATCCACAACATAAGGTCATCCCTTTTTCAACTGGAAGAACTATTTCATAAACCTTCCTCGTCATCTCTAATTTAAATGACAATAAAAGTCATCCCTTTTTCCACTACTTTTATAATTAGTAACTGAACATAAAATCAGTAATTGCATTCCTTTCGTCTCTAAATTTAATATTGACCAAAAAGGCATTTCTTTTCCAAATAAACGTACTATTTCATAACTTCCCTCTTCATCTCTTAATAAAATAATAATAAAAGTCATTTCTTTTTCCACTACTTTGATAATTAGTAACTGAAAACAAAATCATCATTTGCATTCCTTTCACCAGGAAATATTAATAAAAAGGCATTTTATTACCTTAAACATAATAATCATAAAAATATTAAACCATACATGACATCAATCACGTAATCATAAAATATAAACCATTCATTACCATATAAGGCTATCTACATGTCGATTTTATAATACTCTTACGCCTCATCCCTTCTGAATATTTAAAGAAATCTATACTGTAATGGTTCGGGTGCATTTCGACCCACCTATGACATGCCAGAATAAAAGGTCCGAAATAATAGATAATGTAGCCTAATTTAAACAAAAAAAGGGGGCATTTGATTTAATAAAACTAAATCTAAACTACTGCAATGTCTGGCAGTCAAATCAACTCTTAACTAAGAACTTTGTCATTCCATCTACCCATAAATCTACCACCCTTCACGCTGTCACATTGTCCAAAAATCTTTTTACTGCCGTGACAATAATGAGGTTACTGCCATGTGCTGGGAGGGATGATTACAACGAGGTGGTAAAAAATCAGAAGGGAAGCCCATCAAATGCAGGGAAGGGGCAAGCTTGCTAAAACGGGGTTGTCAGAATGAATGAAGGGTGGAGTCCCTGGCTATGAATAAGAGAGTAGCACACAGATCGAATTTTCCCTCAATCGTATATGGCTCAGGGTTGATTTCTCCGTCAAATGATGAGGATGTTGAGTTTAAAAGGCCATTACCCAACGAGCATACAGAAATGAAATTTCCAGAAACCCAATTTCATTAACAAATTAACCAAAACAAAATTTCCAGAACTAATTCACAGTAACCATTCACAAAACGAAATTGCTGACAGAGTTTTTCAGTAACACAATTACAAATGAGTGTGCCAGAAACAAGTTTTTAAGCGGGACATTACACAGTGAATTTTTCCATTCAGGGGATGGAGACACACGGCTAGAGTTTACTCAGAAATGTACACAGTAAAATTTTTACAACAATGATAAAAACACAAAAATTTTTCCAGAGAAAAGGGGAAGGCACCACGCTAGAGTGCCATTAATAAACAACGCAGGGCTGAACTTTTCAGCCATCACCCAATGGAATCGATGAAGTGTTTTTTTTTTTCATCCAATGCTGAATTGTACAACCGAGAAAACGTTGTTACAGCAGTTACCTCAATTAAAAACGCCAAGGTAAGTAATTAAAACAACCAATCCATCCAACAAGATTTGGACACCGATCAAAGTTAAATAATTTCATCTCAGAACACCAAATAAAAATGCTGACAATAGAATAGAAGGCTAGGGCCCTAAGGTTATCTCATTGAAAGGATCACAAGGGTTATATCAGTCTAGGTGCAGAAAATTAAACAACAAGGAAGCAAGATAATCCCAATACACATGTAGATCTAAATTGTAAATCCTACAACATTCTATCATTCATGCAAGAAGCATATTGTTGCTTATTCACCCGCCTCAAATGACGTCTCACGCTCCATGCAACTCTGCTCGTCAACCGTCGAGACCTCACTGGTACCTCCCAGCCAATGCTAGGGGTACTCTGCTTCCCCTTTAGCCCCCTGAGTCGTAAAGGTGCCACACACTATCCAGAGGATACATCTAGCTCCCAACTCACCTCACAAGGCCAATCTACCACTCCTCTCTGAGCTGAGAAATCCCAACTCCCATAAGTAAATCAGTCAAGTCACTAATCTGGAAGCATAACATTACACTAACAGCCAATCCCCATGTTCCTTCTCCTCCCTCTCTTTTATAGTGTTTCCAACTTCCTTTCTTTCCCTAAAATTCATTTAATTAAAGTTTTAATAAAAAAATCCTAAAAATTCTCCTTCGTACAAGTGTCATCCATCTCCCATGTTTCTCCATTAATTATTTTCTTTAATTTATTAATTGTCTTATTTACCTCACCCACCTAGATTTACTCCTAAAATTACTCCTAGGTATCCCTAGATTCCCTTACAGGTTTTAAAGGCTTTCCCTATTATGAAGTTGCTAATTTAGTTCCATTTAGAAGGTTCTTAAATGGAGATTCTTTACTAAGTTGACCTCCCGCTTTTTACCATAAGTTCCCCTCTTTCCCTTTTTATGTTACCTCCTTTCCTTAGTTTCTAATTTTTATAGTTTCCCTCTTTCCCCTTTTTATTAGAGATAAAAACGATAGTTGTGTAATTTAACCTCTTTCCCTTTGATTATTAATTTAGTATCTTTTTAAACTTTCACAAGTTAAAATAATTAATTTCTTCTTTACCTTTTATATCCACAGATTTTATTTAAGTTCTTACTCTCTTCATTTTACCCAAAAATTTATGAAGACCATAATTAGTACTTAAATGGTTTTTATTTTAAACTTTATTATTTTATTTTTATAGAGATATTTTCTTAAGGGTAGACAAAATTTTACCCCTAGCGAATTTTTAGACTTAGAACTTAGATTCTGAACTGGGTGACATTTAAGTAGGGGAGTTGTTTTAAAATTTCTTAATGTGTTAATTGTCTTAGGGCCATCTAGGTTCGTTCCTTTATCATCATCAACGCAACATTCCCTTCAGGATGCACTACGTTCTCCAAGGGTGCCACTCGCCTCTTTTGTTTATTTTCACGACGTGCCCTTCAGGATGCACTACGTGCTCCAAGGGTGCCAGCTGCCTCTTGACTGATTGGTAGAAATCAATAACCCCTGGAGTCAACACTCCGCCAGGTGATCTTGTGGGAGACTAAGGGCTTCTAAGGAATAAGGCCCCTACCTTATTGCGTGCCCCTTAGAATCATTGTGAGTGACTATCACAGTCTGCCCTCACGACATTGTGGGTCCTCTCAAACTAGGTAATCGTTAACCTACAGTTCGAGCCATGGTGGGAGTGCTAGTAGGTTGTGGTAGGGATGTTGTCCACACCTCTCCCTCAACCTCTCTGGTAGTCATGTGTGGCCCCTTTAATCCATATGTGAGTCTGATCGACAAGATATCATCAGCCTGCATCATCAACAAATCATGTCAGAACATGTCTACATCATATCATCTAATCAAGTGTACTAGTATCACAGTAAATCAATCAAACTCCAATAGCACACTCCCTGACTCAATCCAGAGTCCAAGGGGTTCCATCGATGCCTCTGCATCCTCAAGGTCCAAAACCCTACACACTCAGTAAAAACGAGTCAATAGCACTTGTCTATGTAAATGTAGTAAAACAACATGTCATCTACCCATGATGCATCATAATCAAAGTCAAATGTTTTAATATCATAATAATCTGGATCACTTGTGAGCAAGTGTCCTCAAAGAATAAGTTCACTCAGTGCGCCAAAGAGGGATGTTACAAATTCCATGATGTCCATTCAAATTAAAGGACTCATAAATCTCCATATTAATCCATTCTTCCAAAAACTACTTATATCTAAAAAAGTTAACAAATCTCCATTTTAAAAACCATTCTTCCGAAAAATACTTATCTCCTCTTTTTGCAGTGGAATAGATGTTCTCATATAATATTTCATGTACATGAATAAAACACAAATCTTCACATCTATATTAAGTCATTCATCAAAAACCATTTAAATATTTCATCTTTGGGATGTATTTATATTACATATAATCAAATGCTCTTTGAAATTATGTGTGAGATATCTCACATATACAATATGTGTGAGCCTATTTGTAAATCTACTTGAATGTTGATTTTTGTGATTAGTAACAAATTTAGTTAAGAGTTTGACAATACCCTCACAATAAATAATTCACTCTAAGTAGAAAACACAAATGTCCATACTACGTCATTCTTGGACAAGAAATCAAGGAATGCAATCGAAGAAAATTTAGAAACTTTCCTTTTTCTGATGTGGGATAAATTATGTTCTCAAATAATCAAATGTTCAAGTTCAAAATTAGGTCTTCATCATGATCTAACCTTAAATAAGTTTGAATGTACACCATTTGAGACAACGATAATCTTATCTAGGGGTTCTATATATTTCAAAATAATTGATCAAAGCATTGAATAGGAACTTGGCTAAACTAAAAATTTGAGAAAAAAAAAATTGATAAAAGTAAAAAACATACATTTATGAATCATCTTGAATGGGCACATCCTTCCCAAATCTGGGTGCTTCCTCTGCTTCCTCCTCAATCCCAATCTCCCTCCTAATCACACTCTCAGGTACTCTCTTCTCCACATTAGCTTATATAACACATTTCAAATTTGAAAATTTGAAAAATGAAATTTAAATGATTATAACACATTAAATTCAAAATGATTTTAACACACTAAATGATACCTGTGAACTCCCACCCTGTTCAAACTCTCTCAATGAGAATTGAGACAAGCCTCCCTAAGTAGTAGGAGATGGAATATGGATCTATGAACAACACAACTAAGAACTAAGTCTAGGATTCAATGTGTTAGGATTTATACAAAATTATAAATGTTGTTGATCTGTTATTCAAAAGATTGGAGATTGAAAAACTAAAGTGCTCATCTATGGATATTAGAAAACACATACCTAATTCAACCCATCCAAATTTAAACTTGTGGAATCAAGTCCCCTATTTACTGGAGATTCATTTAACATATCTCCAAACTTCAATTATTGACAATAATAATGCGATTATTTCTATATATACAATGATATCTAAATCTAGAATTAGAATTAAACTATCATAAAATGCGTCAAAATTTTACTAACTAGAAGACATACCAATCTGTTGCTTGGGTCATCATTATGAATGACCTTCTTCAAACCATCATGGAAAAATTTTGCATAATCCAAAACATCTTCTGCTGACATGGTATCTAAATTCGCATCTATTTTATAAACAAATATGGCCCGAGAATTAGCTTCCGCTCGCTGATGGTTCATGCCAACAACAATACCATAAAAAATCACTTCCAATTTTTCCCCAATTGCATTACTATCTTCTTTCCCAACTTCTAATGTAGCTTGCAACTCTGAATGTGAAGAAAATTCCCATGTTAGGTGAGGTACTAAAGGTTGTGGAGGCCTCGATAATGTCACATTTCGATGTGCCCCTTTGTGATCATATGTTCATCCTTTACCAATCCCATAATACTTGGACGATAGACGTCTAGTATAATCAGGGTGGATGTGCAAGAAAAAATATGCATAAACGTGTCTTGTCAAAAATAGTGTGGAACCTCATCGTTCCATGTCAATTTCCCATATGTTGCCAAAAATTTGTTATATAGATGTCCTGCAATGTCAGAGTGCTTAAAATATTGCACCTTCAACATCTTTCACTTTGTCCCATATTTGAAATTGAAAATCGAAATGGCGTCTTCTTTTGAAACTTTATTTTTTACTGTCTCCCATTTATCAGGGCCCGTCACCTCTGACTTCCGTTGCCTCATTAGATCAAAAAAACTGTCAGTGGTTGGCCCCATCTTCCGATATGTGTCCATAAAGTTTTGCAATGAATGCCAAACAATTTTCAAGCTTTGTTTGCTCTCCCGAGAGAGTTCCAAGACCACCAAATCATTTTCCAACCTCCTTTTAAGATATGAGAATCGTTCAAGTGTCATTTCTTTAGTAATCCCTTCCCAGGGAAGTTCATCACCAACATCTGAAGGATAGGTGGACGTAGGTGTGTAATCTTTTGTTTCTTGATAACGCAACCTACTAAATCCACCTTCACCCTCTGCACTGATATTAGAATATTTGTGAAAACCACTCTCTCTTTCATTATTGTTCCTTACTCTAAACTCATTTTCTACACACATAATTGAAAGTAATTACAACATTTAACTTCACATAAATTTAAATACACAAAAATACAACAAAAATAAGCAAAATCAAAGAAAATTACTAGAAATATATTCTTGTCCTGAGGTATTCCCTATATTCTCAGGTGTAGGAGTATCAATGCACAACCTATCTAAGAAGGTTGCATCCATGGCACTTGCTTGAGCACATTCTACAATTGATCTATTGATAGACTCGTTTGAAAATATCCTCTAACGAGATTGTTGTTGGTCACTCAGAGTCTCGGTCGAAGAAGGAGTTCCTCTTCTTTCTTCTTGGGAGATCCTAGAGAATTTGCAAGGAATGTTTGGAGAATATCGTTTCAACATGTCTTTTCAATATATATACTTTGAAAATTCATGAAAAGTTAAGCACAAGACAAGTACAAGTTAACATCTGCAACATTGACCAACAAAAATTATGAAGAAAGAAAAACAAATAAGAAAAAAATAATAGGAATGTTCTTTATGTTAGACATAATTATAATAGGGTGATGCATAACTCCACTACCCATGCCCATTTCAAATATATTTTGGTTCTTTAATATTAGCACACATAACCTTGGTAAATCCACCAATAGTACATGGGTCAAAGTCTAGTAATGGAGTAGCAATTATCTATATGAGCAATCAGATTTCATGCATCCAACATGTGTGGAGCAAAGTCCATGAAAATCAACAATTAACTTTACACCATGTTTGGTTGGATGGAAGAAATCTTCCATCTACAAATCAATGACACCAAGTATCAAAAGGTCTGTATTACACTTGGAGGGGGCATTAATAGAGAAAATGTATTATATGACAAAACTTTTTATATACTAAGCGTCTGTGATTAGATGATTTGGCGCTACTCAACATGCGTTTTTATGCAGTTATAAAGTGTTTCTTATATGCTTACAGTCCTTCTTCCAATGACCTCATCGATATAGGGGCTAAGAATGGCCTCTGAATCATATAACCTTTTATGTAACCTTAGTTTTTTTCAGTATGTAAACTCTTTTATGTCTATATTAGACTTTATTATCCAAAAAGAGGTATTCGTTATAATTATTCCTTTAGTCAAAGGGTCACTACAATTGAAAAAAAACACCAAAGTGGGAGACTGGTTCCTTTTTGAGCAGTTTACTATGATAAAAGTCTATGGTTTGGAAGAGAAGCCATATAAAAAGTGAGTGTTGAATTTGGTTGCTCTAGAGACTGAAAAAAATGAAATTCAGTCAGTTGCTGACTAAAACGCCAAGCATATTACATTAAATGTTGATCGAATGAATTTCAATGAAAAACCAAATCTACACAAGTGTATCTATTCTGGAGGTTGAGGGAATGACTATAGTTAATATACTACCTATGTTTCATTGTTTGTTGTCTATTTGTTGTGCTATATTAATGCAGATTTTCCATAACATATTACAATGTAATATGTCATAACATATATTACTATATAACATATTACATTGTAATATGTTATAACATATTACATTG
>JZKD02S1848134.1:32142-45126 GCA_000966675.3 Picea glauca | reverse complement strand
TAACTTTGATCGGTGTCCAAATCTTGTTGGATGGATTGGTTGTTTTAATTACTTACCTTGGCGTTTTTAATTGAGGTAACTGCTGTAACAACGTTTTCTCGGTTGTACAATTCAGTATTGTATGAAAAAAAAAAAAAAACTTCATCGATTCCATTGGGTGATGGCTGAAAAGTTCAGCCCTTTGTTGTTTATTAATGGCACTCTAGCGTTGTGCCTTCCCCTTTTCTCTGGCAAAATTTTTGTGTTTTTATCATTGTTGTAAAAATTTTACTGTGTACATTTCTGAGTAAACTCTAGCCTTGTGTCTCCATCCCCTGAATGGAAAAATTCACTGTGTAATGTCCCGCTTAAAAACTTGTTTCTGGCACACTCATTTTGTAATTGTGTTACTGAAAAACTCTGTCAGCAATTTCGTTTTGTGAATGGTTACTGTGAATTAGTTCTGGAAATTTTGTTTTGGTTAATTTGTTAATGAAATTGGGTTTCTGGCAATTTCGTTTTTGTATGCTCGTTGGGTAATGGCCTTTTAAACTCAACGTCCTCATCATTTGACGGAGAAATTAACCCTGAGCCATATACGATTGAGGGAAAATTCGACCTGTGTGCTACTCTCTTGTTCATAGCCAGGGACTCCACCCTTCATTCATTCTGACAACCCCGTTTTAGCAAGCTTTCCCCTTCCCTGCATTTGATGGGCTTCCCTTCTGAGTTTTTACCACCTCGCTGTAATCATCCCTCCCAGCACATGGAAGTAACCTCATTATTGTCACGGCAGTAAAAAGATTTTTGGACAATGTGACAGCGTGAAGGGTGGTAGATTTATGGGTAGATGGAAGGACAAAGTTCTTAGTTAAGAGTTGATTTGACTGCCAGACATTGCAGTTGTTTAGATTTAGTTTTATTAAATCAAATGCCCCCTTTTTTTGTTTAAATTAGGCTACATTATCTTTTATTTCGGACCTTTTATTTTGGCATGTCATAGGTGGGTCGAAATGCACCCGAACCATTACAGTATAGATTTCTTTAAATATTCAGAAGGGATGAGGCGTAAGAGTATTATAAAATCGACATGTAGATAGCCTTATATGGTAATGAATGGTTTATATTTTATGATTACGTGATTGATGTCGTGTATGGTTTAATATTTTTATGATTATTATGTTTAAGGTAATAAAATGCCTTTTTATTAATATTTCCTGGTGAAAGGAATGCAAATAATGATTTTGTTTTCAGTTACTAATTATCAAAGTAGTAGAAAAAGAAATGACTTTTATTATTATTTTATTAAGAGATGAAGAGGGAAGTTATGAAATAGTACGTTTATTTGGAAAAGAAATGCCTTTTTGGTCAATATTAAATTTAGAGACAAAAGGAATGCAATTACTGATTTTATTTTCAGTTACTAATTATAAAAGTAGTGGAAAAAGGGATGACTTTTATTATCATTTAAATTAGAGATGACGAGGAAGGTTTATGAAATAGTTCTTCCAGTTGAAAAAGGGATGACCTTATGTTGTGGATAATTTGCTTAGCTTGTACAATGATTAAGTTTCCCTGACTTTTTTATGTTGATTCTTATAAGATTGCCCTTGTAAAAGAGATGGAAAGGAATTAGAATCTCTTGCATCCTATAACAATGTGGATGCAATGTTGATGGTTAAATTATCGCCTCTTGCGCAAGTAGTTGTATGTTGTGAGTGACATTCATAGATTTTAGGGTTCTCGCGCATTTGGATTTACGTGGTAATTGATGGTTTAGATAATATTGTTTTTATCTGGTTCCTTCTTGGAGGATGGCTTGAACCTACTTATTTCTTGCTCACATGGAAATTAAGGTTTTGCATGATGCATTACTTTAGGTTTAGATTTACTTCTTGCACATAAGGGAATGTCGATGTGTTGTATGGAAGTCGGTTATTTAATTCTTGCATCATCAAAATTTTGTTGCAACACTTCAGAGTGTAAGAGTGTTTAGTGTGCGACCTTATATAATAAAATAGATTTCATTATGGCCATAATAAAGTGTTCAATGTCGACCTTATGCAAATACCTTAATGGGGCTGACTTTAAATATTGATTATTGTGGAGTGAAGTGTCATGGATGATCTTGATGTTGACTTCCAGCTTGTCGTCTTGGACTTGTACTTTGGGGTGGGATGTAGACACCTCCATGTTCCTGAGAACAATCACCAGCCCTGAGACCTTAAATGGTTAAAATCGATGGGAACCTGGGCTTGAGCGTTTCTTATGTGTCTTGGAGGTCCTAACCATTGCAAGGTAGGACGAGCGGGTAGTCAGTCTTATTTATTTGTTGATTGATTGTCATCCAATGCATGTAGATACTTGATGTGCGCCTTAGGTCGTCATGTTGTGTTCGTCGTTATATGCGTCTTGTTTGTCGTTGGGTGGCAACGTAGAGTCGAATGTGTTTATTACCCTTGTACACACGCGCACACACAATAAATAAATAAATAATTGTACTTGTTATAAGAGGTTCGTCGTCATAACGAAGAGGACCGTTACATATGGTATTAGAGCAGGTTCAACCTATGACTTGGGATCGCTATGGATTTCATTGACATGATTTGATTATATTGTTGCTAATTGAGTTGATTGTGTGCATGCAGTAATCATGGTTAGAGGACACCGTGGAGGCAGATGACGGGGTGCTAGGGGAAGGGGTGTGACACCTCCAGTAGCATCCATGCCTGAGGGGTCTAAACCCCAGGGAGATGAGCAGGTTCTCAGACAGGAGCAGATAGCAGTTGGTGATGTAGTCGGAATGATGAGATCTTTTCAGCGCATGTCCAAGGCACTGATCAGCCGTTTGGATAGAGATGAGGCCAGAGCATAGACGTCCATTGAGGTTCCACTGTGCACTCTGATTGATAATGGTAGCATTCACCGTGAACTCGAGGAGGTCAAATTTCCTGAGTTCTTTGGTGCCCTGGATGGCACAGCCGTCGAGGCATGGTTGGAGAACATGGAGATGTTCTTCACACTTTGTGATTATACCTCCAACATGAAGGTCCACATGGCGGCCTTTCAACTGAAGGGGAGGGCTCTTCTATGGTGGAAGACACTCCTACCACAATTGAACATGGCTGTCGAAGACGTGTCATGGGAATTGTTCAAGGAACGGTTCCAAGAGAGGTACCTTTCAGAGGAATTCATCGAGCGTCAACTCAATGAGTTCAACGCCTTACGACAGGGAGGTCATACGGTGCCTATGTACGAGGCCCATTTTATGGAGATACTCTGGTATGCTCCGCACCTTAACACTGAAAAACTTAAGGTCAACAGGTTTGTGTCCGGCCTTCACGATAGCCTATGTGTAAAGGTTAGGATTTTGATGCCCCAAACCTTACATGATGTCGTCTAGAAGGGCCTCATAGCAAAGGAGGAGCTTATCAGTGGGGGTCAGACCAGGACTCCAGCGAGATCAATAGGGCAGGTTTCATATGGAACACAACAGCACCAGACACTAGCGAGACATATGCTAGGATATCATGGCTTCTATAGGGGATCCACTTTCACTACATCCTGGAAACTGACGCCTCAGCAGCGGACACCTTACCGAGGACCACAGCATCAGCAACAACGTCGCCCACTGTAGCAACAGTTTAGGCCTATTCATCAGAATAGACTAGGGTTCCAGGCTGGTGGGTCGTCATCTTCTACTTCAGGTACTAGGACTACTAGGCCAAAGAAGGGGTGTTGGATGTGTGGGGAGCCACACTTCCAGTGCGACTATCGTATGGAGAGGACCAGAGCATCTGAATCAGCAGGACCCACTACCATGGCAGATATGGGCAAGGCCCATCAGATTCATGCAGCAGTGAATAGCTTCCAGTTAGAGCATCAGTCAACTATGCTTAAGACGACAAGTACCATCGCTGACCAAACTCTTAGTATTTTGATATATCCCATGGCTACCAAGAGTTTCAATTATGGTGCAGTGCTAAAAAGGATTAAGGTAAAAGCAGTCAAATAGCATGAGTTTAGCTTGGTGGAGATGGCTTTGGGAGCCAAACAGAAGGTGGGAGGAAAGGTTACGGGCTATGCCCTTAACTTGGGAGAGTTTTCCACACAGGCCAACCTATACATCACAATCCTAGGATCTTATGATGTTGTGATTGGTATGGATTGGTTGGAATCGCATGAGGCAATACTCAACTATAAGACAAAATGGTTGAGCTTGGTTGATGATGAGGGACAAAGACGTGTGATTGTAGGATGGAACCAGGGAGTTTCCCTGAGGTTCATCTCTTCCTTGCAACTTCAGAAGAGCATGCGCAAGGGGTGCAAGATTTATGCGATCCTTGCGCTAAATGATAAAGGAATAGCGGAAGGTCTAGAACACCTTATGGTGGTGAGAGAGTTTGCAGACATGTTTATGGAGGAACTACCTGGGATGCCACTAGAGAGAGAATTGGAGTTTACCATAGACTTGAAATCGAGGAACAAACTGATAACAAGGATGCCTTATCGGATGTCGACCCCGGAGTTACAAGAGTTGAAAATGCAACTGAAGGAGTTGTTGGACCTGGGATTGATACGTCCTAGTGTGTCACCATGGGGTGCACCTGTTATTTTCATATGAAATAAGGACAGATCGTGGAGGATTTACATTGACTACCGTCAAATGAACAAGGCTACGATCAAGAATCAATATCCATTGTCGAGAATTGATGACCTATTTGATCAAATGAAGGGTGCGATGGTGTTCTCCAAGATTTATTTGTGATCAGGGTATCACCAGTTACGGATCAAGGATAATGACGTCCATAAGAATGCCTTTAAGACTAGGTTTGGGCATTACGAGTTTACAGTTTTACCGTTTGGACTGACAAACGCCGCAGGGGTATTTATGAGTTTGATGAATGGGGTGTTCCACGAGTACTTGGACAAGTTCGTCCAAGTGTTCATTGACAATATTTTGATTTACTCTCATATGATGGAGGAGCATGATGAGCACTTGTGCTTGGTACTACAGTGTTTGCGAGAGCACAAATTGTATGGGAAATTGTGCAAATTCTCTTTTTATCAATCGAGGATTCACTACTTAGGGCATGCCATCTCCGACGAAGGCATCACTGTGGATCCGGAAAAGGTCGAGGCTATTATGGAATGGCCTACGTCGACAATATTCCAGAAGTGTGTAGCTTCATGGGTTTGACAAGATACTATCGACGGTTATTTGAGGGATTTTCGAAGATAGCAAATCCGATCACGGAATTGAAGAAGAAAAACAAGAAGTTTGTTTGGACCGAGAAATGCGCAGAAGCATTTCGGAGGCTTAAGGAGTTGTTGAAAACAACGTCGATACTAAAGGTCCCTGACATGGACGCGAAATTCTTGGTATGCACTAGTGCATCTAAGGAAGGCTTAGGCAGAGTGTTGATGCAAGACGGATGAGTGATTGCTTACATTTTGACGAAACTGAGAAGGCATGAGGAGAAATACACGACGCACAATTTGGAGTTATTAGCTATCATATATGCCTTGAAGATTTGGAGACACTACCTTGTTGAACGAAAATTTGAATTAAAGACTGATCATTATGGACTACAACAAATTGTTTCGCAAAGAAACCTGAACGTGCGACAACGACGTTGGTCAGAATTGCTTAGCGAGTACAACTTTGAGATTACTTACATAAAGGGAACAGTGAATTGAGTGGCAGATGCTTTGAGTCAGAGGCCACGCATCTTTTCGGTGTTGCCTCTTCAGACAAATCTACATGAAAAGATTCTAACTTTACAGTGTGACGATGATTAGTACCAAGAGGTCGAGGGTTTTATTGAACAAAACACAATGATGGTACCACGATATGAGGGATTTTCATTTGATAGTGATAGTTTATTGAGGTTTAAAATTTGGATTTACGTACTGCCAAATGACGAGTTGAGGATGTTGATCCTAAGAGAGGCTCATATAGAAGTATACATGGCTCATCTGGGATTCATGAAGATGAGGGCAGACCTTAAACCCTTATTCTTCTGGAGGGGAATGAAGGCTGACATAGTCAACTATGTGGCCAGATGTCTAGAGTGTCAGCAGGTAAAGGCTGAACATAGACACCCAGCAGGATTACTACAACCACATGCCATTCCAAAATCGAAATGGGAGGTTATTTCGATGGATTTTATTGTTGGATTTCCATTGACAACAAGGATACATGACTCAATTTTCATAGTAGTAGACACTTTGACGAAGAGTGCTCACTTTATTCCTATGCGTACGGCGTATCAGGAACCTGACATAGCTAGAATTTTCATCCATGAGATTGTGAGGCTACATGGCGTGCCTAAGAGGATTATATCCGATCAAGGATTGGTGTTCACTGGATGATTTTGGATGAGCTTCCAAGAGGCCTTGGGAACTCAACTTAAATTTAGTACTGCGTATCACCTGGAGACTGACAGACAAACCAAAAAAATGAACCAAACCTTGGAGGACGTGTTGCGCATGTATGTGGTGGACCAACAAAAGCATTGGGAAGAATTCTTTCCTCTAGTAGAGTTCACTTACAACAACAGTTACCAGAGCACCATTAAGATGGTGCCTTTCGAGTTTCTTTACGGGCGACTGTGTCAGACACCCTTGATTTGGGATCGGCTTGAGGATAGGGTCCTGGTGGGACCAGAAGCAATCCAAGAAATGGAAAAGAAAATGCAAATCATAAGACAAAGGATTAAAGAAGCACAGGATCGGTAGAAGAGTTATGCCGATGCGCACTGTGTCGACTGTAGTTATGAGGCTGGCGACCGAGTCTTCTTGCGAGTTAAACCACACAAGAGTTCAATCAAGTTTGGGAAGGGAGCTAAACTCTCTCCTAGGTTCATGGGACCTTTCGATATTGTGGAGAGAAAGGGGCCCGTGGCCTATCGACTAGCCTTGCCTAATTCCTTGAGGTGTATGCATGATGTTTTTCATGTATCTGTTCTGAGACATTATATTAGTGATCCTACACATGTTATTGACATGAGTTCCTTGCAGGTATTGGACGAGGGAGCACTCATGACTGAGCTGGTCCACATCTTAGATCACCGCATTCGACAGTTACGACGTCAAATGGTAGATCAGGTTAAGGTCCAGTGGGACAATTATAGTCCGCACTTAGCGACTTGGGAAGACGCATATGATATGTGTTGGCAGTTTCCATTTTTGTTTGATAGATAAACATATGACACTGTGATACACTTATTTCAACATTTATACTGTGAAACTTCGGGATAAAGTTTAGACCAAGAGGGGGTGTATGTAACATCCTGCTTTGGTGCACTGAGTGAACATATTCTTTGAGGACACTTTCTCACAAGTGATCAAGATTATTATGATATTAAAACATTTGACTTTGATTATGATGCATCATGGGTAGATGACATGTTGTTTTACTACATTTACATAGACAGGTGCTATTGACTCGGTTTTACTGAGTGTGCAGGGTTTTGGACCTTGAGGATGCAGAAGCATCGATGGAACCCCTTGGAATCCGGATCAAGTCAGGGAGTGTGCTATTGGGGTTTGATTTATTTACTGTGATATTAATACACTTGATTAGACATGTGGACATGTTTTGATGTGGACATGTTCTGACATGATTTGTTGATGATGCAGGCTGACGATAGCTTGCCGAATAGAATCACATATAGAGTAAAGGAGTCACACATGACTACCAGAGAGGTTGAGGGAGAGGTGTGGACAGTAGCCCTGCCACAGCCTACTAGCACTCCCACCGTGGCTTGAAATGTAGGTTAACGATTAACTAGTTTGAGAGGACCCACCATGCCATGAAGGCAGACTGCGATAGTCGCTCATGATGATTCTAAGGATTGCACAATAAGGCAGGGGCCTTATTCCTTAGAATCCCTTAGTCTCCCACAAGATCACCTGGCGGAGTGTTGAATCCAGGGGTTATTGATTTCTACCAATCAGTCAAGAGGCGACTAGCACCCTTGGAGCACATACTGCGTCCTAAAGGGAACGTCGTGCAAAGAAACAAAAGAGGCAAGTGGCACGCTTGGAGCACGTAGTGCGTCCTAAAGGTCACGTCACATTGATGATAATAAAGAAACGAACCTAGATGGCCCTAAGACAATTAACACATTAATAAATTTTAAAACAACTCCCCTACTTAAATGTTGCACAGTTCAGAATCTAAGTTCTAAGTCTAAAACTTCACTAGGAGTAAAATTTTGTCTAACCTTAAGAAAATATCTCTATAAAAATAAAATAATAAAGTTTAAAATAAAAACCATTTAAGTACTAATTATGGTCTTCATAAATTTTTGGGTAAAATGAAGAGAGTAAGAACTTAAATAAAATCTGTGGATATAAAAGGTAAAGAAGAAATTAATTATTTTAACTTGTGAAAGTTTAAAAAGATACTAAATTAATAATCAAAGGGAAAGAGGTTAAATTGCACAACTGTCGTTTTTAGCTCTAATAAAAAGGGGAAAGAGGGAAACTATAAAAATTAGGAAACTAAGGAAAGGAGGTAACATAAAAAGGGAAAGAGGGGAAATTATGGTAAAAAGAGGGAGGTCAACTTAGTAAAGAATTTGCATTTAAGAACCTTCTAAATGGAACTAAATTAGCAACTTCATAATAGGGAAAGCCTTTAAAACCTGTAAGGGAATCTAGGGACACCTAGGAGTAATTTTAGGAGTAACGCTAGGTGGGTGAGGGAAATAAGACAATTAATAAATTAAAGAAAATAATTAATGGAGAAACGTGGGGGATGGATGACACTTGTACGAAGGAGAATTTTTAGGAATTTTTTATTAAAACTTTAATTAAATGAGTTTTAGGGAAAGAAAGGAAGTTGGAAACTCTATAAAAGAGAGGGAGGAGAAGGAAGATGGGGATCAGCTGTTAGCGTAATGTTACACTGCTAGATTAGTGACTTGACCGATTTACTTGTGGGAGTTGGGATTTCCTAGCTCGGAGAGGAGTGGTAGCTCGGCCTTGTGAGGCGAGCTGGGAGATAGACATATCCTCTCGATAGTGTGTGGCCCCTTTCCGTCTCGGGGGGCTAAGGGGGAAGCAGATTACCCCTAGCAATGGTTGGGAGGTACTGGTGAGGTCTTCACGGTCGACGAGCAGAGTTGCACGGAGCGCGGGACGTCATTCGAGGTGGGAGAATAGGCAACGATACGCTTCTTGCATGAATGATATAATGTTGTAGGATTTACGATTTAGATCTGCATGTGTATTGGGATTATCTTGCTTCCTTGTTGTTTAATTTTTTGTGACAAGACTGATATAACCCCTGTGATCCTTTCGATGAGATAACCTTAGGGCCCTAGCCTTCTCTTCTACTGTCAGCATTTTTATTTGGTGTTCTGAGTTGAAATTATTTAACTTCGATCGGTGTCCAAATCTTGTTGGATGGATTGGTTGTTTTAATTACTTACCTCGACGTTTTTAATTGAGGTAACTATTATAACAACATTTTCTCAGTTGTACAATTCAATATTGGATGAAAATAAATAAATAAATAAGTACTTCATTGATTCTGTTGAGTGATGGTTGAAAATTTCATCCCTACACTATTTATTAATGGCCACTCTAGCCTTGCACCTTCCTCTTTTCTCTGGAGAAATTTTTGTGTTTTTATCATTGCTGTAAAAATTTACTATGTACATTTCTGAGTAATGGTGAAATTCACTTGAATGGTGAAATTCACTGTGTAATGTCCCGCTAAAAAACTTTTTTCTGGCACACTCGTTTTGTAATTGTGTTACTGAAAAACTCTATCGGCAATTTCGTTTTGTGAATGGTTATTGTGAATTAGTTCTGGAAATTTTGTTTTAGTTAATTTGTTAATGAAATTGGGTTTCTAGCAATTTCGTTTCTATATGCTTGTTAGGTAATGGCCTTTTAAACTTACTGTCCTCATCATTTGATAAAGAAATCGACCCTGAGCCATTTGCGATTGAGGGCGAATTCGACCTGTGTGCTACTCTCTTGTTCATAGCCAGGGACTCCGCCCTTCATTCATTCTGACAACCCTTTTTTAGCAAGCTCTCCCCTTCCCTGTGTTTGATGGGCATCTCTTCTGCATTTTTACCACCTCGTTGCAATCCTCCCTCCTTGCACATGGTAGTAACCTCATTATTTTCACGACAGTAAAAATATTTTTGGACAATGTGACAGCATGAAGGGTGGTACATTTATGGGTAGATGGAATGACAAACTTCTTAGTTAAGAGTTGATTTGACCATCGGGCATTGCAGTAGTTTAGATTTAGGTTTATTGAATCAAATGCCCCCTTTTTTTGTTTAAATTAGGCTACATTATCTTTTATTTCGGACCTTTTATTCTGGCATGTCATAGGTGGGTCGAAATGCACCTGAACCATTATAGTATAGATTTCTTTAAATATTCAGAAGGGATGAGACATAAGAGTATTATAAAATCGGCATGTAGATAGCCTTATATGGTAATGAATGGTTTATATTTTATGATTACGTGATTGATGTCATGTATGGTTTAATATTTTTATGATTACTATGTTTAAGGTAATAAAATGTCTTTTTATTAATATTTCGTGGTGAAAGGAATGCAAATACTGATTTTGTTTTCAGTTACTAATTATCAAAGTAGTGGAAAAAGGAATGACTTTCATTATTATTTTATGAAGAGATGAAGAGGGAAGTTATGAAATAGTACATTTAGTTGGAAAAGAAATGCCTTTTTGGTCAATATTAAATTTAGGGACGAAAGCAATGCAATTTTTTATTTTATTTTCAGTTACTAATTATAAAAGTAGTAGAAAAAGGGATGACTTTTATTATCATTTAAATTAGAGATGACGAGGAGGGTTTATGAAATAGTACTTCCAGTTGAAAAAGGGATGACCTTATGTTGTGGATAATTTTCTTAGCTTGTACAATGATTAAGTTTCCCTCACGTTTTTATGTTGATTCTTATAAGCTTGCCCTTGTAAAAGAGATGGAAAGGCATTAAAATCTCTTGCATCCTATAACAGTGTGGATGAAGTGTTGATGGTTTAATTCTCGCCTCTTTTGTAAGAAATTGTATGTTGTGAATGACATTCATAGATTTTAGGGTTCTCACGCATTTGGATTTACGTGGTAATTGATGGTTTAGATAATATTGTTTTTATCTGGTTCCTTCTTGGAGGATGGCTTGAACCTACTTATTTCTTTCTCACATGTAAATTAAGGTTTTTCATGACGCATTACTTTAGGTTTAGATTTACTTCTTGTGCGCAATGGAATGTCGATGTGTTCTATGGAAGTCGTTTATTTAATTCTTGCATCATCAAAATTTTATTGCAACACTTCAGAGTGTAAGAGTGTTTAATGTGCGACCTTATATAATAACATAAATTTCATTATGGGCATAATAAAGTGTTTAATGTTGACCATATTCAAATACCCTAAAGGGGTCGACTTTAAATATTGATTATTGCGGAGTGAAGTGTCATGGATGATCTTGATATTGAATTTCATCTTGTTGGCTTGGACTTGTACTTTGGGGTGGGATGTAGACACCTCCATGTTCCTCAGAATAGTCGTGAGCCCTGAGACCTTAAATGGATAAAATCGATGGGAACCTGGGCTTGAGTGTTGCTTATGTTTCTTGGAGGTCCTAACCATTGCAGGGTAGGACGGGCGGGTAGTCAGTCTTATTTATTTGTCAATTGATTGTCGTCCAATGCATGCAGATACTTGATGTGTGTCTTAGGTCATCAAGTTGTGTTCGTCGTTATATGAGTCTTGTTCATCGTCGGTTGGCGGTGCAGAGTTGAATGTGTTTATTACCCTTGTACACACGTGCACACACAATAAATAAATAAAAATAAAAAAAATTGTACTTGTTATAAGAGGTTCGTCGTCATAACGAGGAGGACCATTACATAATTTGATTATATGACCACTGCAGAAGAAGAGAGAAGTATTTTACTACTGAGGAGATTAGTATTTTGTTGTTGTGTAAATATGATCAAATAACATCACCTAGGATGAGAATTTCACCTGAAGGAGTTGAGACTTTATCCACAAGGGGAATTCCACCTGAAGGATTTGAGACTTTATCCACAAGGAGATAAGTATTTCATTGGAAGAATGACTTAATATGGAGATTTGTGCAATTTCTTCATACAGAGTTCTATATTTATTTTCAGATTATTATCTAACTCTAACTCACAATTTTTTTTTACTAAGAACATAATTTTTCTCTTTAAATTTTTTTAAGATTTTAGATAAGATTTTATAAAAAATTTAAATCATGTATGCTTAATGTGGAGATTAACTATCTTAAATCTGTTTTACTGTGGTTGGGTATGTTATTGTTTCTTATTGTTTGTTTAATATTTAGTTACATTATATATCCTAATATGTGTTATTTGTTTTTTTCATTATTGTTTTTTATTGTTACATATGTCTAAATTATATTTGGTGGAAAATATGTTTACAATATATTTTGTGGGAAAAAGTATGTTGGAGGATGAGACTTAACTCTTTTGGTATGTATGTCAATTTTGTTTTAACCACAATTTTTGAATTTTGTTTTATTTCACATGCTTGAATTGTAAATATTTTATTTTTGAATTCTGTTTTTTTTGCAGGTATGAAGTGATCTATCTTAAAGCGATGGCTTAAAGTCCAGAATTTTGGAGTTAAATGTCTTAGTTTTTTTTATCATATTAAAATGGATGTGGAACCTATGTATTTTATAATGTAACTAGTCAAACATTGATTTTATATATCTATCTATCTATCTATCTATCTATCTATATATCTATATATATATATATCTCATAATTTTGGAATTCAAAATATCAATTTATTGTCTCATATTTGATTTCTCTAAGTTGAAATCAAGTAGCAAAGTTGTTAGTTATGAACTAATGTTTTGTATATTCTCCTTTTTACAATGCATTAAATTAAGCATCAAACTCTTAAATACTTTTCTGCTATGTATTAATTTAAATGCTTCATTTTATGT
>JZKD02S1848123.1:72088-86815 GCA_000966675.3 Picea glauca | reverse complement strand
TTGAAACCCTAGGGAGCAAGCACACAAGTAGGTCCTTGCTTCATGTCCCCATGATAAAAACTTGTTTAGCCATTTGATTTAGAAGGATATAGCCTAGCCATTGCTACACTAATTCCTCTTTTTCTGAGTTAGATTTGAAACATAGATTGAAGAAAGAAGAAGTCCTAGGTCTAATTGACTTTACACCTAGGGTTTGACTCTTAAGGTTTGAAAAGCCTTGGCCCCAGCAACACTTTTCAGCCCTAGATTTATGTTTTAAAGCTAGCCGTTTTGCCAAAGAGTTTTAAGGAAAGAGGGAGGAGCATGAGGCCTAGCTTAAGCTACACCGGAATGAGCCTCCTCCCCTTAGGGTTTTGACTTCATGGCCCTGCCATTGCAGCACCATTAAGCCTAACTCTCCCGTCCTTAGATTTAAATCCTTCCAAACCTTTAGTCTCACTCCTTGACTCCATAATACCCTAGGCACTGGTCTAAAGCTTGCAACGTTGAGTCTTTGGTGTTAAAACAATCTTTCAAACTTTCAAAAATTGAAACCCTAACTAACCCTAGCGACTTTACTAACCCTAACTAGCTAGTGATGTCATACCTATTTTGATCTATTGTTTAGTATAAAACATTGTGGCCTTGTCATCTAGCAATTGGCATTGATGTGTAGATTATTTTCATTAGCCTAATTTGCAAAACGTCCACTTCCTTGCCTTTCAAAAATAACCTAGAACTAGGGTTGACGTCACCCTTAGTAGGCTTGACGCAGCAACAATATATATGTGAGCATATTTGTGATATTTAATGCATTGCGATAACTCAAGGATTAATTTTATATATTGAATGCTCTATCTTTTGTATTTATTGAGGAAGTAATATTATAAGTCTTAGCTTTAATTGCAATCATTGACTTCATCAATAATTACATTTATTATTGCTCATGTGTATATATTAAAGATAGTCATTAACAATTTGAAGTACTAACCACTGCTGCACGTTTTTTAGTTTTATTTGCCTTGTCTCGCAAACAGGTGCCCTTTCAGTGGAATACCTTCTCTTTGACTATCTTCTTGGCACTAAACTGTGAAGGGAAAGCTTATCTTAACCTTTGAGCCTTAAACCCTTGATCCTTTTCCTTCAGCACCCCAGATTACTAGGGACATCTCCCTTGGGATTAGCCACCCTGAAGAGAAAGAGCTCCCCATCGAGGTGACAGCGGGTGGGGAAGCTCCTGTTATGCCAGTTTGACTCTTGCCTTCAAGCTACTAAACCTATCCTACAAAATGAGCGATAGCAGGCTGCATGGCCAAGGGAAAGGGGGTCTCATCACGAGCCAGCCTTATCATCTCTGCGAAGATACCAGTGGGTAACACTATCAGCTCTGGTCGCCAAGCCAAGGCAGTGTCCTCTAGTCAAACCTTGAAGTAAAAAGAAAGAAAAGCAATAAATAAAAAAAGGATAAAGGCAATAAAGGGCTTGGAAAAAATGCATCCATGACGGGTACAGCTCGCCTCCTACAAAGGCACCCACAGACAACACCTGCCCTTGATCTTACTGTGACTGGATATCCCTAAACCATATCACCTCATAAAACATGGCTTGAATGATCTTCTGAGGAAACTTTCCATCTCTTGTGGGTGTTAGCCCAATATGTTTTTCTGTCGGTTTCTTCAGCTTTGTATAGTAGATCTGTGTAATATCTTTGAGCTCTTTGATGATATGTTAGGGATTTCATGCATGTATTTGATAACTTTAATGATGAAATATGATTCGCATTGCTATGATCCCTAGGACTAATGAGCCCATGGAGGGCGTAGTCTTTGATGTGCAGGACCATACTCGGCGGACAGGTACCAGTGGACCGGTACACATGGGGATATGATTAGTTCGGACCTCCATGACGATGAAGAGCCCATCAGATGGTTGCTGGGATGGCAGAGGCAAGACAACGTTGTAATGACCCCTTGCATGAAGAAGAAGAAGGACGTCATCACCCAGGATGCTTTGGCAGAGCCCGGCCTAGGGGGATCACCCATTGCAAATGAGATGATGTCTTTTGATGGACAGGACGCCACCCAGGGCAGGCTGGACGTTTTCTGGAGGATGTGGCAGTGTGCTTGGATCATTTGGCACGTGGGGCAGCTTGTAGGAGCCCTAGAAGGGCCAACGTTTTGCCTTTTGGATGCTGATCTTGCCCAAAAAGGGCCAACGTCTCCCTCAGAGGGGCCTGACGTCTCCCTTTTAGCTCATAATTTTGACATTTTAGCATTTAATGTGACAAATAATGTAACTTTTGTTAGTCAGCCTTGTTGGTTGTTTTAATGACCTATTTTTGTAATTAAAGTTCATAATATTGGTATAAATAGAGGACGTTGAGCCTCATTTGGAACATAACACAACTCACTCTCTTGTGAGAGGAAAAATTTTAGTCTTTTGTCTAGAAGTGTTGAGTAATTTCATTGGCCTAATTAGCAAAACGTCCACCTCATTGTCTAACTAAACTAACCTATAACTAGGCTGACGTCACCTCTATTAGGCTTGATGCAGCAACAATATATATGAGCATATTTAATGCATTGTGATAATCCAAGGATTGATTTTGTACTCTGAATGCTATAATCATTTTGTATTTACTGAAGAAGAAATATTATAAGCCATAGCCTTTATTGCAATCATTGACTTCGTCAATAATTACTTTTATTTATGCTCATGTGTATTTCATATTGATAGTCATTGACAATTGAAGTACTAACCACTGTGGCATATTTTAGCTTTATTGTTGTCTTGTCTCGCAAACAGGTGCCCATTCTGTGGAATACTTTCTTTTGACTATCTTTCTTGGCAGTAATCTGTGAAAGGAAAAACCTACTTTGACCTCTTGAACCTTAATCCCTTGACCTTTTCCTTTCAATACCCCAGATTACTAGGGACGTCTCCCTTGGGATTAGCCACCCTGAATAGAAAGAGCCCCCCATCGAGGTGACAGTGGGTGGGGAAGCTCCTGTTACGCCAGTTTGGTCCCTACCTTCCAGCTGCTTGACCTATACTACAAACTGAGCGATAACAGGCTTGAAATACAAGCAAACAGACAGGTTCAATTTTCAACGGTGGAGATCCCATGTACAGTTCAAATTAACGACTCTCATGCATTCATAGTTTCAAAGTCGCGGAAGGCTTAGCGACCAAACAAAAGATCTGAAGTGCCGAAGCATGCGACACTCATCAATCGAGGACACATGGCATTCCTTTCAGGCTACCACATCACATTTCGGAGATCATTCTCCAGGAGGTATTCCTGCTCAGCATTCAAAGCTCCCGAACGCCAAAATTGGCACCATCTCTAAACATGGTTAAAAGGATCCTAGAGTTGGCAGACAGATAAACTTTAGCAAGGGCACTAAAATATCAGGGTTACGCAGATCACAGATTGCAACAAGATCAACGACCACACTTCATTGCGGAGATGAAACATGCTCGAACGTTAAAATCTTAGAGAGGTCCCACAATAGAAACCATGGTAAGCTAGAGAGGTATGTGGCAGTTGGTGGTGGATTGCAGGAGTTGGAGTGGTGTGGATCCAAACCGCCATGGACAACTTCCGCAATCACGTGCTTATAGCGGGTCCAATCTAAGAGCAACGCGTGGAAACAAAACTAGGCATTAAGAGAAATCATCAAAGGAAATTCACGAGGAGAAACAAAATGCTAACAGACCACGACCAGTTCACATAGAGAAAACAGGGATGTAGAAGACTCCCATAACGACCTTTCAGTTGTGACACGTTATCAAGTTGTTGGAATCACTTTCAAATCGGATTAGATAAGGTTATTAAGATAACTCAAGTATGTCCTATTTTTGGGGTTTTCGTTGTAACTTCCCAAATTTTAGGGTACGAGTCATCACGCAGTTGTTTCTATTTTGGGAAAAAAAATTATTTTTGTAACAGAAGCTATATAAAGGAGTAGGACCTCTTGGAAACTATATATTCTAATGTTTTTCATGTAAAAAGGGTTCGTCCCAAGACCTGAGGGGGGTTGAGAAATGGAATGACTGTATATTTCAGTTTGTGAGCTGGACGGGCACGTGGCTGTAAATTGTATGTTATTGAAGATTCATATGAGTTGTTTCATCAAATTTGTCTTCTATGTTCTTTGTTCTATTCTTCATCTTGTTTGAATGTATTGTTGATTTTAAGGATTAAAATTTGTCTTTGATTGATAGATTCTTGATGCAGTAGAAGATCTATTGTAAATTTATCTATTTATCATTGTTTATTATTCAGACATATCTAAATTCTTTTTACAGAGAGGATCTTTTCTTAGCGAATATTCATCTTTATGTTAATTCTCTTATTATTCTCTTCATCATTACACAAATCTTTTGTCTGATAGGCAGTTTAAATGCCTTCAATGAGCAGACTGTTTATGGCTCCATTGCCCAATGGTTTATCATTGATCTGCAATGATATCTATTGTCTTTTCCTTCCTTTCATGTCTTGTTGATCTTTGATTTTAAGCCTAAGATTAAATCAATTTGTATGTTACCAAGATTACTCCCATTTGAAGTTTGGGGTGAGTCTTGGAGTGATAACAGATTTAAAAACCAATGTTCTAACAATGGTCAATCATAATCTATGAAATCCTACTTAGCATGTCATAACTTTGATACCCACGAACCATAAATAGTTGTTTAATATCTTGTTGTCGTGCGCTAGGCCTGATCCAATCATCATAAATTAAAATCAATTTAATGGAAAATTAAATCAAGGTCTTTTCAAACTATATACAAACAGTCCTTGCTTCTCAAAGTTCACTGATTCGTGTCTATGTATAGCTTTGAACTGCATCACCGTATTCGTGAATTATTAACTATGGTGTTTATTCCTCAAAATAAGATTTTGTTTCAAGTATTGAAGCTCTGTTTTCATTTACTTGCAAGCGAGAGTCTGCTAGGTTTTTATTATAAGGGTTTTTCGAACTGTAGCATGGTAAACTGTCGGGATGGGAATGATTTCCAGAGTTGAACCCGATGTCGAGATTATTGAAGCTCAGGAAGATTATTTTCCAACTTTTGAGAGGGTTGGTTGGTTAAATTTTATGCACATGTTTAATGGTTACAACCCATAGGTCACCAAAGCTTTCACACGAACTTTCAATGGTGAACATGCTAAAATTGGGGATATAGAGTTACAAATAGATGAGGAATTAATAGCCAGAGTGACTAAATTGCCATTAAAAGGAGAATGTTGGTCTAAAACCCAAAGGGTGAAGGAGATTCCTTGGTCTGAAATCCTGGTTTCTCCTGAATGCAAATACGATTAAAAAGGTATGCCCATATCTTCAATTAAAGAAAAATGGCATTTTTTGCTAGTAGTTACTAAGGGATTTATCATCTATGAGGGCGGATATAACCTTTTCTTTATCCATCACTTTCAGCTTTTAATGGTCTTCATGGATTATGAATTGAATATGTCGACTTTCTTTCTTAAAATTCTGTCTAAAATGGCACATTTCTAATAGAGAAAGAATCTCCGGTCAAAAAGAAATGTCTTTCATCACGCTTTAGTGAAAATTCTAATTGAATTTCAGTTAGAACAAAATGGTGATTCTTGGGAAAAGTTTGTGAAAATAAATCATTTTTCAAGTGAATTTTGAGGCAGATTTACAATCTCATTTTTCTAAAGATCAAACCCTAGATCCTGTAGAAGATATTGGTTTTCCTTACCCTCATGTTTCTACTCCTCGGCAAAACACCGCAAGGGTTACTCGTCCCAGGTGGAAGCATATCCATTGTGATAGGCGGTCGTACCCGTGACACTTGGAAGCGTAGACGTCCGTGAGATGATAAGCACCGAACAAGCAAGGATGCTGCCTCCCACGGACAGAACAATGAAGACTAGACGGACCTTACCTGGAGAACCCAGGGACTACGCGATCCATAACTCCGAGAATCACGGACCTATACACACCATCCCACCTTGCCTCGCCGATGACAGCTTTCAAAGGACTGGTTCAAGAAGAGGGGTATCGAACCCGGATTCGTTGATTCAATATGCCAATCGTGGCTTCCATCTTATAATTGTAGCAGTCACTTCAATGGTGATGTAAAAGTCATAGAGCAGTTCTTGAGGGGGAGATGAAGGATTTTAAGTCACTATTTCTTTCCCGTGTATGCCTATCTTAGGTGGTTTCCTATTGGGCTGTATAAACTTATGTTTCTCCACCCTACATATAACTCTTGAACTCGAGTAGCCCTAACCCCTTTACTTTCTTTTTTGCTCGGTATACCTCACCCTACTTGATATATTATTTTTTTTCTACGCTCCACTAAGCATAGTGAAATCAATCCCGTCTGTATTATTCAAATCCACCAATTTTATAAGTGACCAAACAACTTGTCGCAGAGCGGAACGGACCATCACGATAGAGGAACGAAACGGAAAACCAAGCTATTGCCCGAGTAAGCCGAGCGAACCGGTGGAGAAGTGGGTCAATAACTAGAACTAGTGAGGATGCTGCTACTAATGGTGCTGGCGGTGCCTTTCGTTGAGTAGGACAACTTTGGAGAACCTCCAAGGCAGACATCGCGCACGGTGCTCAGTGCCAATCCAATAAGGTGTAGATTCAATTGCAGAGCCTATTGAAGAGTTGCCTCGGTTGCATTAGCTCATGTCCCTGGTACTCTCTTATTGAAGGATCGACAGGTTGTTTTTTAGGAGTCAGTCAAACTGTCAAGTTTAGCTTTAGTCCAGAGTCATGTGTTTTTAGTGAAGCACCTCAGGCTTCTTCCGAAGCTTCCAAGCAAACCGTAGTTTCCTCGCTTGCATCTGAGTGTGACCCCCCTGTTACCAAAAAGAACGATGATTTCATTAGTCTAGTTGATTTTATGAACAATCAAGAATGTTAAAAAATAAGAAAAATATTAACTATTAAGAAGAAAAATATTACGAATGTTAAAAAATAAGTCTAGGGAAACTTCAAAAGCTAGTTCTCCTATCTAAGTTGAGGATTAAGAATTGGTTACAAATCATGAAGTTTCTTCCCCACAACACGTTTCTTCGCAGGAACAAATTGAAAAAGTTGTTAAAGAAAAAGAAAAGGAGACAACTAAATCTGATCCCAATCTGAAGGTTTCCTTCTAGAAGGAAAAATATTATTCAATGGTTCTAGTGTTACAGGCTGATACAATTGATTTGGAATTAGAAAATCAACTTCTTAGATCAGAAAATAAATTGATCGATAGCCAGATAAGACAGGTTCCAGGTTCTAAACAAGATAAAAATAAAGAAGCAGTTAACATTAACTCACCAGGAGTTAATATTTTTGTTAATTCGAAATTCAAGACCATTCTCAGTAACACTCGGTGATAAAAACGTTTTAGTTATTGGTATGAGTTTAGCATTTTTTTTAGTTTACTTTGTATTTTCGTTAATTTTAGTTAATAAAAGAATAGCTATAGAATTTCAAATTATGTAGCAACTCTAATTTTTGTTTTTATATTTTATTAACTTTTGTTTTTTCGTTCCTTTTGTTTTACAAGTGTAAAAGGAATGTCCCGGAAAATACGGAAATGGGAAAATTAGTTTCCATACATAATTCTAAAATTAAACAGTTAGTAGTTTTTATTTTCATGTACTTAGTTAATTTAGTTTGGGGAATTAAACAATTTTGTTATTTTCTCATTCTAAATGGATAATTTTTTATGGTTATGGAACTTAATTTCCGTTTTTGAATTCCTTCAATATAAAACAATGAAGGAAAACCAATTTAAGGGGGAGTTTTAGTTTTTTGAAAGGGAACAAAGCTTATGCACTACTGTACAGGTCTCTATTTTGATACATTACTTTGAATCTCTTTGTGACTTTGAATATTAATACAAGCAAACGGTTTTTGGTACGATTACTGATATTCAAGTGTTCATTTTTGAAATCAAAGTTTTATCTGGATTGCGTGTTGAAAATATTACATATTGATTTAGTTAATTACGTTAATAAATTAGATCAATTTCATTTCTATTTCACACACAATTCCAATGATTAATATGTATATGAGTTATTGTTGGGATTGTAAGTATGTATTAATTATTTAAATAGTTTTATTAATTCATGTTCAGTTGATATAATCAGACATTTGGTTGGAAGATTTATATCTTTAGAACATTGTTACTTTACTTAAATTCATATATTATCTAAATTTGGGCACCCGAACATTAGATTTTCTTTTTAGTTTTATCTGCTTTAGTTCATTTCTTTTACTTTCATTATAAATACCTTTCACTCTTTAAGAGAAAACAAAATCCTCTTTCATAGAGGTAACTTTTATGATAATTATAATTAATCTCTTTCTTGTAGATAGTTCAAAATCTGTATATATTTATATTTCAGTTTGTTATTCAATAAAAGATAAAATATCTTCAATTGATTAGAAGGTGTATATAATTTGAATTTAGTTTTTGTAGATTAGGAGAGTTATAGGTAACTGTACCTACATTAGTCGGAATCACCATTTACAACGGATAAGGGTCTAATTGGGACCCTGACCAAGTGAATTCCTGAATGTTGAACATGGTCATATTTGACTATCAACGGGACCTTGTTGGAAAATGGGGAAATTCAATTAGGGAAAGAGCTCATGTCGCAATGAGTGGAAGGGGAAGTGTGGAAGTGGAAGGGGTTGTGACTAACCAAAGTTAACTTCGGTATAACTTGGGTAAAAGGGTGGAAGGGGAAGAGGTTGTAATTTACTTTTACGTTGTGTTTGACACTTGTAAATTCAGCCTCAAGCCCAAATTCTATCTTTCATGAGTAAGGGAAAACCAAGAGACAAATCTTGGGAAGATGTTACATTGAGAGGGATTATAAAAGAATTTACCTACCCATTGTCGGGGTTAGATGGATCATGAGGAAATGGTTCTGAGAATTACCATTTTTATGTACTTATGATTTCATATTCTATACTTTGTTGAGTGGAATTGTTGATTTCTCTAACCTGATATGCATGAGATAAGGGGTTGGGAGTGTTCTTGTAGCATACTTAAGCTTAGTGTATCTGGCTCCTTGTACTTTTATCTAGGGCCCAATTGTAGGATGTCATTGTCAACTGTGGTTGTGATCACTAGGGGCTAAAGGTGGTAGTAAGTTCTTTGTAGGGTAGGATGCCACTATTAAGTGTGGTTGTGATCACCAAAGATGAAGGTAGTAGTAAGATATTTGCTAAGGGGGCACCACTATATTTTTTGGTTGTGATCACTAAGGTTTAAGGTGGTAGTAAGACCCCTACACACCATAAAGCCATCATATTTGGAGGTGTTGCAAATCTAGGATCCTCTCCACCACACAAAGGTTGAATTGATGAGAATTTGATTATGTTATCCATTGGGATATTATGTGCGATATATTGAGAGTTCTTGTATGCCTGAATCTTTCTCACCTCATTGAATGGATGTGATGAGCTTGGCTGATCCGAAGTAGAAGAGGCAATATGAGGGGGGTTGTTGGGCTGCCATGGGTGGACATGTTGATCATCATCATCAACAAGACCACTGTCTTCAATGTGGGCTATGAGACATGATCTCCTCTGGTTACCCTTAGGTTGGGGGGTAACAAGCCCAATGGACTAGCAAGGCACTGAAAATCACATCTTATTCAACTAAATTTCCTTGGGTAGTGTTGTCTCCTAATCCACACCTTTGGGTAACGTGGAAGAAATCATCACTCAATTGGGTGTGGCCTTGGGGGCAAGTCTCAAATCGGGTAGTTGTCACTTAACACTCGACTCCTCCGTCTAGGCTAACTCTTAGCGAAGCCGAGGGGGGTAGTCCCTTAAGAGGAATCTAAGGTTGATTAGATCTAAGTACAAATAATAAACAATATCATTCTAGAAGTTAATATGAAACAAAAACAAATGTGACTATTCTAGCAGCATATAATGACACAAATAAAGACTTGCTTAAGTAAATCAAATACTTCAAGATTATTGAGAAGCAAAATAGAATACTTGAAAGTAAATGAGAAATATTGATGATAAGCAAAATGTAAATATGTAGACCAATGCCAAAAGTAAATTATTGTTGCAAGATATATGCGTTGCAAGTGCTCTTGGTAAATTTTATTATTAAGGATGATCGGTTGAATTAGTGGGTTGATTCAATGAAGTGGCTTGATGTTGCAAGTCCACTTTGTGCATGCAAGATTGTAAGTGTGAAAAGAAATAAAATCTAATCTATGATTTGGCCCCTTAACAATTATCCCTCAAATGGGTACACACAAGACTGCAAGACTTTCAATGAGGAGAGACTAGGTCTCCAAGTTTCCCCCTGAAGTCCCATGCAATCCCACAAGTATTGGTCCCTTTGAGCAATAATGGAAAAATGATTGTCCTATTTAAACTACTCCATGCCACTAAGCTTTGTTTCTATTTGCACCCCAAAAATCAAGCAAATCTCGCAAGGGTCAAGAGCATACTAAGGCGTTGTGGGGGAAGGTTCTTTATTTTGCAAAACATAAATGTTGAAAAGGAAACTAAACTAGCTCATCTATGAAAATGAAACTAAGCTAATGTTTTGTAGTGCTTAGGTTTATTTTAAATTTATTTTAACTTGCAAAATAAAAGGAAGAAAAAGAAAAACACAAAAACACAAAAAGAGAAAGTTTTCCCTAGGGGTTGGGGGAATGGTAGGCCTAGTGGGTAATACCACTCTTTCTTTTCAGTTACAAATCTTTCGAAGAATGTCTCTTGGTCTTTTATAACTTTCAATACCAATTAGACTTACAAAATGAGAGAAGAAATATTTTAGATCAAAGAAGAGGTATTTTAAGGGGTCCTGGATGATCCGAATCCACGAAATTTGGGCAGCACCTCCTCGTATATGTTTGCAAAACCTGCAAAAACAGCAAGCTAAATATGCCAAGGGATGCCCAAAATCACTTTGAAAGTGCCCGCAAAAAGGTGTTACAATTGTACAAAAATTATCCAAGTAAAAGAATGAACAAAATATAAACAAACTAACTAAGATTGAGCAATAAACTAATTATTCTAAATGGATTTTATTGGTTGTTTGGACAGGGAACAAAAGTCACCTAGATTAACTGTATATAGAGATAAAACTATTTATTATGAAAGAAAGAAAGATCTATCTTTTACTACGGCACTTTTTACTTGAAAAATTACTTAAAAAGGGATGATCTTTCCTTAACTAGATCTATCAAAAGATATATAAATTGTAAGCAATATGTAGATCTAGTTTAACTTTGCATGCAAGGTTAAATTATTTAATATTGGAAATGAATCTAACAGTTTCATGCAATAAAGGTAACCAATGATATTTTGATTTTACGAAAGAGAGATAGAAGGAAATAGCTTGCAATGTGGAATTTGTTTGGGCTATGGGGTCCTTTGGTATTGCAATGAGGGAATTTGTCCAATACATCCTTCAAGCTTGTGGGAGGATGCACTAGGCTAGTCCACCACTTCTCGGAGGAAGAGTAACTTGCAAAATTAAAAGGCTTTGCAAATGGGGATTTTTAATCCCCTTTTCCTATTAAAGAGGTGATTCCTACACAAGAGACCTAGATAACATGTTAGTTCATTTAAAAATACATGAAGATCAAAATCTCTTATGTAAAAAGAGACAGTAAAATCTAGAAGCAAGCTAGCTTAAAAGATCTTACCCTACTATGTGATAACACACCTTCAAAGGCCCATTCAATGGAAGTACATGCAAAAAAATAATTCACAGTTACCTCGTATGATTAGAACAAGAACATCAAGAACCCACACAATGTTGCACAATACTGAGATTTGGGTACCTTGGAAAGTGGTCCCCATGTGCTTATGAGTCTCTAAGCACAAAGGGGGGAAGACTATTACGCTTGTACTTTACTTTATGATTCTAATTTCACTTTGACTTAGGAGTTTTAAGTCAAAAGTGAAATATGTCACTTAAGTCTTAAAGTGACAATTAATTCACAATGTGGGTGAATTAATAGACATAAAGCAACTAAGGAAAGTGGGTTTCCTTAGTGAGATTATTGGAGTTGATCTCACCCATTGATTAGACTTGGCTAGATCTAATCTAGACAATTGATCTTTTAAGGTTGGCATGAAGATGCTAAAGAGAGGGTAAAGGTATTTTTGAGACCAATTCTTCACTTGTGAGTTTTGGAGAAGAGAAGAGGGGCACATTTCTTGAGGAGAAGGAGGGCACACTTCATGAGGGTTTCAGAAAAAACCTTGACAGCTTGAGGAGAAGCTTGAGGTTGGTTTGAGCTTGCATGGAGAGCATTTCCATGGAGCCATAGCTTCCATCTCTGTGAGGAAGCATTTTCATGGAGGAGGGACGCATCTTGAGGAGGAGGGCGCATTCTGGTTCCTTCATTTGCTCATCAGAGGAGGAGGACTTGTCAGAACAGGATGAGGTTTGATGCATAGGGAGAGGAGAGCTTGGGCACTTGTTTCTATGGAGAGAGACATTCATTTTATGGCTCAATTTATTTCTAGTGATCATTTCTGCTAGAAGGAGGGCGCACATGTTGAGAGGACTGGCAACTACCTGGAAGCAGATCTGCTTGGAGGATTCGAGCTCTGACAGTTTCAGTGGAGAGGCAACACAGGAGAGAACATTCATGTGGAGGGATTTCTTCATTGGGTTACTGATGAGCTAGGGCGCTTCAGTTCAGTACAGAGGGCAACAAAGGGAGAGGGCGCACCACAGTTCCTCGTGAGGAGCTTGCTATGTATACAGGTTCCATTGTATTTCATTACTTGTTGTATCTCTTGCTTTAATCATCATTATATAGACAGATATCCCAAACGAGTTTTTCCCGTGGGGTTTTTATCCAAGGTCATGTTGACCAAAAATACCTATGTACAAAAATGCATGTGTTAGTCTTTTAGATCTGTTCATTTTTAGCTGTAAAGATCTTTAGGTGTATTGTACTTATTTTAGTATGCATGTGCTAACTTCTGGTTACTAAAACTACAAGCTACAACACCTAAAATTGGAAGTGCAACCGTAACAAATCAGCAAGAAGTTCTTGGACTCTTGGATGTCCTAAATCAGCAGCAAACACTTTACATAACAGTTGAAACTTAGAGCCTAACTGTGGTCAAAGACAGACCCAGTAGGCATGCTTGATAGGACCTGGAAATCTTCATGGTATCAAAGCTGAGGTGGCTGATTTTTGAGCAGTTTGGACAGCATATGTGTTGGCTATCATATACATTTTCTTGGCAGATTTTTGAGGATAGCCACTGACTCATTCAGTGGTTGTTAGAGGGAAGATTTTTGCAGAGGACAGTTGGGCAGTTTTTGGCACTTGTGGACAACCTCTCTTCATGCCTGCGTGGACAGGAGTGAGGCTGTAGTTTTGACGACCTCTTTTCACACCTAGTGATTAGGAGTGAGGTCGTGTATATGCTTGCCTCTGTTCACACCTGTGTTGACAGGAGTGAGGTAGTTGTCCTTTGCATTGGGATCATCAGAGTGAGCGCAGTTGACAGACATGTCAGTATCTCAGATGTGTGTGGAGGACAGGCTAGCCGGGGCTAGCTATTGGTCGCCTTGGTAGGCGAGGATGGTCTTTGTCTTAGAGGACCTCGAGCTATGGGACATAGTCGAGGCAGCTGTTCCTCCCATGCCTGTCACTGCACCTGCCTTGGTTGCAGAGTTCAAGAGGAGGAACAACAAGGCAAAGAGGATCATATGTGATGCTGTGAGAGATCACATTATTCCCCACTTGACTGGGAAGACTTGTGCATACGAGATGTGGGCATCTTTGTGAAAGTTGTACGAGAGCTCTAATCAAAATCGGAAGATGGTTCTTCATGACCGACTCAGGGGCATTCACATGCTCGAGGACGAAATGGTTACTTCATTCCTTGGTAGATACACACAGATGAGAGATGAGTTGGCAGTCGTTGGAGAGGTTGTGAACCCTAACTCTTTGGTGAGGCAAGCTATGAATAGCTTCACCAAACCGTGGGGTCCATTTATACGAGGCATTGTTGCCAGGGAGGTTATGCCCACATGGGAGAGGATGTGGAATGACTTCATCTAGGAGGAGATTAGGCTTGCAGTCGAGGCTTCTGGACAGCAGCAACAAACATTTTCTGGTGATGAGGACCTTGCTCTTTGGACAAAGGGAAAGAAGAAGACCGGTCATGGAGGTTGGCAGGGTCCCAAGTTTGGGGCCCCACCATAGGGAGGAGAGAGCAACAACAACAGTGGGCAGAGGAGAGACATGAGCACAGTGAGATGCTTTTCTTCTGGAGAGATGGGTCACTATGCAGGACAGTGTCCCAAGAAGAAGAAGAAGTAGCAGAATGGGTCAGCAGCGACAGCAGAGGAGATAGAGTTCAATGATCAGTTTGCCAGAGAGTGTGCATTCCTTACTACTTTATTTGCTAATACACCATCCAACACTAGATGGGGAGACCGAATTGAGGAGGACCGACTGACGAATAACAGTGATTCAGAGGGAGATCAGACTCAGTTTCCCTGGACATCTTCAGAGTGGTTGACTGTCCACCCAGTATAGCTACAGTTTCAGAGCAGCCGAGCAGACAAAGAGTTGGTGCTACAACTTCAATGTATCATAGGATAAGAAGGAGGAGCAGCAGGGCACCACTGAGGCTTGAGCCTCACATGGCTTATGAGACAGGCAGATCAGGTTCTGGATCCACTTCAGGTGGAGGTGACTTGGCGAGAGGCCAAGTTGATGACTCTTGGTGAGAGACCAAGAGG
>JZKD02S1848123.1:36251-55064 GCA_000966675.3 Picea glauca | reverse complement strand
AAAGCCACTTGGGGCATGCTTGGCCCTAGGGTGTGAATTTGTATCTCTCTTGTATATTTTGTTTATATCTTGTATATCTCTTTGTTGTAAACTTGTAATAATTTGTAAGTAATCCAAATATTGTGGGGTTTGGGTAATTTGATTTAATTGTAATATTTGTTGTAACGAACCACCCATAAACATAGTTGACCCCATTGCCCAACCTTAGGCACTAGTCTTTAGTTGACTTAGGGAAAGGGCTGCCTCTCATCTTAACTTAGACTTGCACTTGCATTGCTGCTTGTCATATAGGCTAGTTTTCCCCTTGGCCTATAATCAATTAAAACTGACTCCTAGATATTGTAATTACAATTAACTTAGTAACTAGGGACAATCCCCCTTGGCTTCCCTAGGAGTAAGCCTAGACGGAAGAAGTTCTTGTCAAGGTGACAGTGTGGGCAAGAACTTAGACATTGTGTCTCCGAGGGCACACTAAGTGAGCCGGACTTAGCTCACGTTTGCAAGTGTGCATTAGGGCGACAACAAGGTGATTTAAGGCTACACAACATACTTATTTCAGAATGGCATGAGTAAACATTTCCTCCTATTACAACAAAGTACTAAGTTGAAATGGATTGCTAATTATCAGCTGTAATGTGTGTATAACAGGTCTGGAAACTACATTGCTGAATATATTCCTTAGATCTGTTTATTTAAGTGCCCCCCTTCTCACTATATCAACCTTCGAGGTTGGATCAGTACCTTGTGTATACAATTCTGCCTTGCAAATAAATGCTACAGCATTCTGAGAAAACAGATCTGGGTTGAAAATTTTGTTGTTGGAAGCTCCTTGATTGTTACAGCCTTATACCAACACTAATATGCGAATTGGGGTCTGGTTATGTGGTCTTTAACATCAGAAAATGATGAAATTATGAACTGTAATCAGACCTGGTGCAGGGAAATCCTAGTACAGCTTTTAAGAAATACGTTCAACCTTGATCTCAAACCTATATGATCGCCCTCATCCCCCTTTTTGTATGATGTTTATATAATCTGGAAAGAGAAATAACCTTGAGCTCAACACTCAGTTATGTTGCTGCCTGTAGGAGTATATATCTTTTGTGACAAGGGAACTTGTTTCATCTATCAGAGAGCTGTAATTTGAAGACCGCACTAAGACTTATCAGTTCATCCTGAAGGAAAGGTTCCGATGAAGGTGCTCTTACAGAATACACTTGAGGAGACTATTGCAGAACTTGTTAATCATACTTTATTGATTAATTCCCAGCATTATCAAACAGAGTATTTCCCTCACACACATGCATACAAACAGGGAAATTGTGCATCCTTTTGTCTCTGAGCATCCATAAACCATAGAGCAAGAAAACCATAGAGCAAGAATCCTTTATCTGGAAAGCCCTTCTTGAGGTGAGCCACACTCACGCTGGAGTGCAGGAAGACAAGTTGAAGTGACAGTGGTTTGTCTTCTGAGTTTCTTTCAGTTTGTCCTCAGTGATGACCTTGTAGAAATTTTTAATGACAAAAATCAGCAAGTTAATATTTTGGCATACACTTAGCAACATAGAGATAACTGTCTTGCATGAACTCTGAAATGTCTAAAACCCACATTCAGAAATTTCCATAAGCAGAAATACACATTGCTAAGTAATTATGCAGTGGAAATAAACACAATGAACAACATTCAATCACCCATGAATAACTCAGAAATTTAGGCAAATGTCAGGGAAAACCCCAATGTGGGGAAAACCAATGAGAGAGAGATTTATTATTCAGCTTCAGGAAAGTACATAACAACAGCAATAACACATTTCCAGCCAAGAGAAAAACCACTTACAGCGCCCAAAATCTGTCTTAAACTTTCTGCCTCGATATCCATGCCAAGTCCGTACTGTTGTATGGCCCACCCAGAAATTCTGCACCTCGAAATTTGTGTAAACAGTCTGTTCTGTACATCCAAGCAGCAGCAAAAACAGCCTCAAAAACTATGCCTAGCCTTCCTCGATTTCTGTTCCCTCTTCCTCTTGTTGTACGAACTGTACAGATCCATACAATACGACCTCCAACAACAGAAAATCAACTCAACACTCAAACAAAAAATTCCTCCTTGGGATTTGTTCCCTAGCTCTCTTTCCTCTCTCAAGCTTACTCAGAAATCTCTCAAGCCCCTTCTCTCAATTGTCTTGCACACTACCCAATGCATTCTTTTATAAATTTGAAAATGACATTTTCCCTCCAAAGTGTCTTTTCACCTTCCCCAACCCTAAATCCAAAGGCCAAGATCTAATCTTGCCTTTGCAATATCAAGGGTCATGATTCATTCCCTCCAAAATGAATCACTTAAAATATTAAAGTACATTTCACTTTATTACATAAGTACACTTTATGAAATAAAGTCACTTTAAAATTAGAAGGTATACTTTATTAAAAAGTCACTTTAATAAAAAAACCACTTTACAACTTTATAAAAACCCATTACAAAGTTAAGTGCCTAGTAGTGTCAACATAAGGTAACATCCGCATAAAAGACAAAACATGCGGAGTACCTCCCAAGCTAAAAAGCTAACACTCCCTCTTAGCGAGGAATGTACTCGTTGCCATCTCCATCATCTGGTCCCATCACACTGTGCTCAGTAGGAACTCCCTCTGAACCTGGAGCCATCCTCAACACCTGCACAGAACTCGAACTAGAATATCTTCTCTTGATAGCTATCCGAAACCCTGAGCTCCTTGGAGAATCCACTCCACCCTGAGCATTGGTTCGACCACACCCATTGAGCCTTTTGTCAGTGCTCAGAAGAAACTCGCTCTCTTCTTTCGGAATGCAAGATTGAATCCTTGGGCCCACCACAGTCTCAGGAGCCTCCTCATGCTCCTCATTCGACGTTGAATCATACACTGAAGGTTGTCCTCTCAACATATACAACCTGTCCACCCGATCACCAATCAGCTGCAGTTCCACCGGGTCCACTCCCTCCCTATAGATAAAGACATGTTCCCTCTTCAACAACATACAATATCCTACATCCTCCAAGGCTGAGACTGAGAGCAAGTTAACCCTCAACCCTGGAACAAAGAGAACTCCATCAAGGTCCAGGAATCCTCCATACTCGAGTTGGAATCTAACCCTTCCAACTCCACGTATAGCTCACGCCATACCACCTTCATTTACCACTTGTCGGTCAGGACCTGTCTCTGTGATATTTAGGAATACTCTCCAGATTTTTGTCATGTGGCAAGAGGCTCCATTATCCACAATCCATTTGATATCACCTCCAAAACCTCCACTATCGGCACTAGAAACTAGGGTAACCAAAGAAAATTCCCTGACATGCTTGGAAGCAAAGTCCTCCTTGGTTGCTCTAGCATCTGTCTCAAGCCCCCCCGATTCCTTCTTCTTCTTCTTACTCTCAAGACAATGAGAAGCAAGGTGCCCCAACTGGTTACAACAGTAACATATGACTTTACTCAACTCCCTCCCGGAACTTCCTTTCTTCTTGTTCTTTGTAGTAAGAGAAACATTCTCATCAACTCCATATGTCTTTTTTCCATTTCTATGAGATCCTTCACAGATCTCCTCTTGAGTAAAATCATCCCATAGTCTGCCCCAATCTGGAAGATGCTCATGACCCACGACACACTTCACGAAGACTTTCCATTCCTTGGGGAAGCCTTTCAAGGCTATCTTCACCAACTCTGAATCTGATATGACCTCTCCAACAATAGTCAGCTCATCTTTCAATTGAGCTACCCAAGTAAGATAAGAAGAAACACTCTCCTCCTTACCCATCTTGGTATTATGTAGCTTAGCCTTCAAGGCCATCTTCCGGTTCTCATTCTTCGCCTCAAATAAGTTCTTAAGTGCATCCCACATCTCTTTGGTTGACTTCTTCTCAGCCAAGTGTGGGATAAGGTTATCCTTCACCCCATCCAGAATAATCCTCTGAGCTTTGGCCTCCTTGACCTCATGCAAATCCAAATCAACAAGATCTGTTGTGGGAACCACAACAACAGAACTGACATAGTTCCAAATCTTGTTCTCCTTGAGAACAGTTGACATTCAGACCTTCCACTGCAAATAGTTGGAAATGCCATCCAATCAATCCTCAAATCTAATATATGCAGCCATATTCCCTGTCACAGCTAAAGGAAAACAATCACAAATTTTCCCCTTCAAACTTGCCCGAAAATCTCACTGCTCACTGTCACTCAAATCCCAAGCTCTGATACCATGTAAAAAATTTTAATAACAAAAATCAGCAAGCTAATATTTTGTCATACACTTAGCAACCTAGAGATAACTGCCTTGCGTGAACTATGAAATGTCTAAAACCCACATTTAGAAATTTCCATAAGCAGAAATACACATTGCTAAGTAATTATGCAGCAGAAATAAACACAATGAACGACATTCATGTTAGAATATAATGTATGTGCTCGTTTTACCATTGACAAATATTACTATTGTCACCCAACCATAGGCCGAAGCCACCCTCTGAGCACCTTAACCTTGACTGAGAATTACTCCGGAAGAAAACCCCAGGCTAGATAGCCAAATAAACAGTAGCGCACCTTTCCCCAAGGATAACGCACCAACAAGAGTCGATTAGATAGTCCAAACCCTAACCAAGAGACAGTCCAAGCTAAATGTGATCTACTAGCTGCAGTAGCTGCAATGGCAGCTCTCCTCCAAACCTGCACACAAAACTGGGCACTGTAGTGTGCACAAGTGCTGCTCTGCAATTCTGAGACTGCCTGCCAGAATGAAGACTGACCTCTTGTATTTATAGTAATTCTGGCTAACTGCCTGGACCGACTTCTTATTCTAGGTATCTGTCTGTTCAGTATATATTATTTCTTCTGGCCGACTTCTTCTCTTCGAGGCTAATAACCTAATAGAAGTTATCCTCTTGAGCTGACATGTCTTTTAGGGTTATTAGCCAACTCATTAGGGTTTCTTCTTGCTTCCTGGAATATTCTATTCTCGCCAGGTTTACATGCAGAGGTAAATACCTCCCGCAAGTACCATACTATTAACACTCCCTCCTAGCTAGGGAGGTATTACAGGTAATGCTCTTGAGCACAAACATACCATTCACCCGGTAGCATCAACATAGTTGTATAGACTATCTCATGACTAGATCATGAGCACCATCATCACCATTAGTGTCATCAATTGCATCATCTCTCGAAACCATACTCCGTCTGAGTAATCAAACATGATGCTCACTCCACAGAGTGACACAAGAGCCATTCTTCTAATCTAGAAGAGTAAATGTTCTGAACCATTTTCTGTCTAGGAAACCTTTGTTCATTGATCATCCATCTAGTTGATAATCATTTTCAACACTCTCGATAGTCTTCAAGGCAATCAGAATGATATCATTCAATAGAACACAACTTTGTCTATCCATAGTAGTACACAACTATAATTGAGTGGTACACTACCACACCAAGTAGCACACAGATACTTGATCAAACAGTGGAACACATCCACCACAGTAGTATACATCTACTGTCTAGAGATATACAGTCTTTATAACAATCATTTGATATCAACCTGCACAGAAACAATGTTATGATATAAACTGAATCATCTGGGCCATTCTTCCACTCACATCTATGAGATCTCGGAAGAGCATCTGCCCTCAAAAAGGTAAGACATCAATGATGAGCTATCTGGACTATTCTTCTCAAGCAAGGAATAATAACTGTCCTGATTTCTGAGCCTGGACCATTCCCCACCCTGGGCCATTCCTCTGACACTAGACAAAGTGTAACCTGGAAAATGAGTTTGCCCTAAGGAATGTCTGGCCATGATTGTTGAACCTGGACCATTCCCCACCTTGGGCCATTCCTCAGGCACTAAACAAAGTGCAACCTGGAGAGAATGAATCCGCCCTAAGGAATGACTGTCTGGACCATTTCCTAAGGAAATGACTGTCCTGCACCAACCTCCAAAACAGACCATTCCCGATGTTAACCACAATGAGAAATCGTTGTCCGGTGAGGCGAGCCAGTCTTCTTGAGTAACACTCAAGAAGAGAGACTGCCCTAGACTACTCCCCATGTTAACCACAATAGGAAGTCGTTGTCTATGGTACATCAACAATCTGGACCATTTTCCGAACTGGAAAATGTTTGTCCGTCAAAAATCTCAATCCACTTTTCGAACTGGAAAGGAACTACTCATCCTGGACCATTTTTCAAACTGAAAAATGATTGTCCATCAATCAATAACACATCAGTGCTCCCTCCCAACCTAGGAGTCATCTCTTCCTTTTTCAATAAGGAAGTCGTCTCCACGAGCTCCAGCTTGAGTACGCAAACTCTTTCATCTTGGATAGAAGCTTTACTAAAATGTCTGCTTATCTGCTGATCTGTGGAGATATATATTTGAGAACCACTTTCTCCTTTCTGGACTTCATCACGGATAATGTAATGATTGATCTCAAATGTACTTCGGTCTGGAACACTGGTTCCTCTCTAAAGGCTTCATATAACTTTGATCAATAAAGTATATCTTTGTTGGATTCTTCTTTGGTTCCTGCTAGCTCACAACATCATGGTAAGGGTCAAACTGGAACATATCCATGTGGCACTTCTTCTGTCATCATGAGATCTCTGTCATCGATTGGCAATTCATCATCCTGATCTTCTCAGTAATCATTCTGATACAATATCTCTGTTATAGAAAAATCTTCACCTCGCTTCTGTTATGCACTTGGAGGTTCTCCACCAAGTTATCTTCTTCCATCTGCATACAAGGGTCTCTTTCTGGTATGCCTCAAAGTCTTGAGGTTTCTCTTCATACGCTCTTTGTTCAATTTCCCTGGAGAACAGTCTTTGCATTCCTCTAATGTAGAGCTCCAACCCATGGATATTGCGGATGATATAAAAACTCATGTAGAGGTATGTCTGGTTTACTAGAACAAGTAATCATCATAGTCTTCTCCCTCCAGCTGGGAGAACCTCTAGTTCTGGATCTTTCAATGCTTGCATATATACACTATTCTTCATCACAACTTTCAGTTCCTTTGCTTGATTGCTTTTATTGGGTTCATATCAGGTTGGTAATCTTGTGATTCTTAATACAGTGACTGGTTGTTCTGGCTTCTCTTTATTTCTTGGAATCTTCATGTTCTTTCTGATGTTTTTCTTTAGCTCTTGGGTCCATGGATTTTCTTATAGATTCCATTTCTTTCTTTCATCATAGGATCACGGATGTGAATGAACAACCGGGGATACTTTAAGGCTTCTCTTCGAAGAAGTCTTCTTCTATGGTCGAACCGAACACGTGTTGCTTTTCATGTTTGCTACCATGGATATATACTTCATCATTGTCAATGGATCATAGGATTAGCTCCCTCCTAATCCTTGCTTCATGTATGAGTGCATATAATCGCTCCCTCCATCTAACGGAGTACACCCTTCCATCTGCATCCTTATTGTCTTTTGCAATATATAACCGGCTCCCTCCATCTAACAAAGTCCACACTTTCATCTTATTGTCTTTTGCAAAACGTCATAAGTCTTTCTCCAAATTCCTCTTGATTGCTGACTTCTTTCTGTCTTTGCTTCTTCTAAGTCTCTTCATTATTGATTCTGATTTCGGTTTATCCTGTAATAGCTTCCACTGATTTGTTTGATGTATTTCATCCTTTCATGTGTGTTATCTGACTTGTATAATGATAGCAATCCTTATCTTGTTGTTCTTCCATAGGTATAGTTCTTCTTGGAACACATTATCTTCCAAGAGATAGATATATAAGATATGTACAGAGACTATGCAAACAAGATATGTACAAGAACTAAGAAGAGTATTGTTACCTTCAGAAGAAGAAGTCTCTTTCATCCTGCTTAGTCTTCTTGGTAGGTTCCTTATCTTTGACAACTGATGCTTCGTGTGTCCCCTTAGTTTTATTTAGCTTGGGACAATGATTCTTGTAGTGGCCATACTTTCGATAGTTGAAGCATTGTATTTCTGAAATATCTTTCTCTTGATTTGGCTTCCTCCTTGAACCAAACTTCCTTTTGTTCCTAAAATTATTGAATCTTGTTCTGAAGGCTTGATCATCGTACTCCTTTTAGGGTTTCACTGATCCTGGATTCTTCGTGAGCACAACAAGTCCAAAGTTCTTCAAATGTAGGATACTCCTTCCTTCTGTTCATGCTTGCGGCAAATGCATCCCACGTCTTGGGAAGACCATTGAGTACTATGTTTACCAATTCCTTCTCTGAAATGATCTCTTCAATAGCTTGTAGTTTATTCATTCTCACAAAGTATGATGTTATCTTTTCATTATTATTGCACAGTTTGTAGCAAGGATAAAGGCTATAAGGTAGAAGGCCAAACTGGCATAACAGGAACCAATCCCACCCAATGTCACCATGATGGGAAGGTTCTTTCTCTTTAGGGAGGTTAGGCCCAAGGGAGACATCCCCGGTGACCTGGGGTTTGAAGAGGCAAAGGCTAATAAGACTAAGACAAGATTTCCCCCTCACAAGTCACCACCAAACAGATAATCCCGGCTAAATAGCCAATAATAAAGTAAATCCCCAATGAAGAACACCTTCCTGGAACAAAGAAACAACAAACTGATATATGCAAGCTATATTTAAATGGGTTAGTACTTCATAAGACTATATGATAAATATATATAAGCAATTAGCAATAAATGTTGACGAAGTCAATGTTTATCAATAGCAATGAAAAATTATAACACTTCACCAATAAGTAATGGAACAATGTGGCATTTAATGTAACCAATCAACACCTTATCAAATTAATGCCTAAACCACCATTCAAATGCTCCTAAGACAAAACGTTGTTGCACAAAAGATGAAATAACCAAGGATGACGACAACACTTAGGGTTAGTAAGTTAGTTAGGGTTAGGGTTAGTGTAGTTAGGGTTTGAAATTCAAAGGGTTTTGAGGATGTTGTAATCAAGTTCACTTCAACTTTGGAGGACTCTAGATTAGTGCCTTTAGGGTTTAATCGAGTCAAACGTGAAGGATGCAAGGGTTGAAGGAGGACGGCTAAGGACTAGAGGGAAGAGTTTTGAAGTGCTGCTATGGCAGGGCCTCAGAATCAAAACCCTAGGGGAGAGAGGCTCACTCTGGTGTTGCTAAAGCAAGGCCTCGTGCTCTCTCCTCCTTCCTTAGGTCAATTTGGCAAAAGGGCTAGCTAAAGAATGAAGCATCGAGACAAGAGAGTCAATGAGGGAGAGTGTTGCTACAACAAGGCTCTTTCATCAAACCCTATAAGAAAAATGGCCCTAAGTGTAGATAACCTAGGCCCGGGACGTCTCCTCCTTATTGAGCTCTAAATAGTACGGCTAGAAAAAGGGAAGAGGAAATAGGAGTGTATCTACGGCTAGGCTCTTTCTTTCCTCAACAATGGCTGAAAATTTCTCTATCAGGGGACATGAGACAATGACCTACTTGTGTGCTTGTCCACTAGGGCTTTTGTTCAGCAAAAAATCATATATACATGCAAGAAATTAAACTACAACCACTTATTTAAGAAGTTTTGCAGAAAAATACTTACAATTCATCAAGAAATAACCATGCAAACCCTAGTTGTAACACCTTCCTTCAAGAGAAACACCATAAAATGCCAAAAATGTCTTCCTTCAACAAGTGTGCCTCACTAAATCAGCCAAATACCCAAGAGAGGGTGCAAATTTCAGACCTCACCAAGTGGTGAGTGAGTCGTCATGATAAAATGAAGGTGAAAACCCTCAATATATAGTGTATCAATGACCTAATTTACTTTTTAGGTCATAAAAAGGCCGACAAGGCCAAAATACCAAAACAATATTGTTTTTACATTAAATGCTAAATTAAAACCCTAATCAAGCAAAAAGTAAGACGTCACCCCTTTCTAGGGTGACGTTAGCCCCTATTAGGGCAAATGCAGCCTCCTGAAGTAAGACGGACGTTAGCCCTCCTTGGGCTCCTCCAAGCTGCCACACGTGCCAACTGCCCTGTCCATCTACCAACATGCTCATTATGACATCATGAGCCTCCTGCTGACGTCCTAGGCCATCTAGAGCCAACGTCCCACTGAAAATGGGTCAATCCCCCTAGGTCAAGCTGTGTCGGGGTGCCTCTAGTGGAACGTCCTCTTCTTCTCCGGTGTAAAGCCCCTGATCAACCTCTGTCCTGTCTCTGCCCCTTGATGGGGTCTCAACATCCATCTGGTGGGCTCTTCAGCCCCATGGAGGCCTGAACTGATCATCTCCCCATATGTATCGGTCCAAATGGTACATGTCCGTCAGGCATGGTCCTGCACATCAAAGGCTACGCCCTCCATGGGCTCATCAGTCACAGGGACCATAGCAATGTCAATCACATCTCATCATCAATATTATTAAACATATGCATAAGATCCCCAATACATCAGTTAACAACTCAAAGACGTTACACAAGCCTGCAATACAAGTCTGGAGAAAAAGACAAGGCGTCCTATTGGGCTAGTGTTCACTGGAAAAGGAAAGTTCCCAGAAGAGACCTCATCCAAGCCATGTAAGTGGGTGATGTGGTCAGGGGATGTCCAAGCATGTGGGTGCAGTGAGGGACAAGGATGCAAAAGTGTTACCTGTGGGTGCCTTTGTAGAAGGCGAGTTGTATCTATCATGGATACATTCTTTCCAAGCCCATTCTGGCATTTATTCTTTTTTTATTCTTTTATTCCTTTTTTGTTTTTTGTTTTTTGTTCAAAATCTAATCAGGGGACACTGCCTTGGCATGGTGACCGGAGTTGACAGCGTTACCCCCTATCCTTTGACTAGGTCTTGTTTTATTATTTTTTCGGGTCCCTCTTGTTTCTTGCTGAGAAGTCTTTTATTGCTTTCTCGGGGATCCCTGGGCGAAGCATCTCAAGGTTTTATTCTTAGTCTTTTATCTTTTACCAGCTTGCTTTTACCTTCTGGGCCTTTAGCCCCTTCTTCCCACGAGATAAGGTGCAGTCCTGAAAAAGGTCAACCCAATGCTCAGACAAGGGGAATGGGATAAGTGAGCGGGAAATAAGATGAAACAGTGGTGCTATGATGGGAGCGGACGATGGCTTTTCAAAAATCCCCCCCCCCTAGTGGCAAACCAAAACCTACAGACACAGGCTTGCTAGGGCACCCTGTCAATCCCCCCAAACATGGTCAAGTGGGAAAATGTAAGATCCAAGCAGTCGTTAGAAATAAAAGGAATCAAATGCATATATTTAAAGGTTTTAATGATCAAAAGTGACACATACCATGATATCTAGACTAATTACCTCATGGAGCAAGAACCCCTTTTGTACAATATCTACTGCAAACATATATTCAGAAAAAGAACAGAAAAGATACAATGGCAAATACAAACATTACACAGAGATTCTTCCCCTGGAAACCCAAACCGGGAAAACCAACATATTCTATATTCATTCATTGTGTTACATTGTTTACAATACAATATACATATAGGAGCCAGCGACATCCAAAACCCTAACCCAATGACCTGGATTAGTCCAAAAACCCGAATTCCTTAACCGGAAATAGAAAACCATCGGCAAAAACCATGTGTCGAAAAAACCACCTAAATACATGACATGTTTCCCGAGGTAGGTGTCACGTTTCCCGAGGCAGAATTTTTTTTTCTGGGGGCGCTGCCCCAAGACCCCCGCGCAAGGGGCTCCACCCCCCTGCGCATGCACTCAAACATTGCTACTCGTGCAAAGAATATAACACATACCCAACAAATATCCTTATGGTTATGTTTCCTTCCAGCGTTTAGACTAAATAAAGGAGGTGTGGCCCCATAACCTGTTAGAATATAATGGATGTGCTCATTTTACCATTGACAATATCACTATTGTCACCCAACCATAGGCTGAAGCCACCCTCCGAGCACCTTAACCTTGACTGAGAATTACTTCGAAAGCAAACCCTAGGCTAGATAGCCAAACAAAGAGTAGCGCACCTTTCCCCAAGATAGCGCACCAACAAGAGTTGATCAAATAGTCCAAACCCTAACCAAGAGATAGTCCAAGCCAAACGTGATCTGCTAGCTGCAACAGCTGCAATGGCAGCTCTCCTCCAAACCTGCGCAAAAAACTGGGCGCTGCAGTGCACACAAGTGTTGCTCTGCAATTCTGACACTGTCTGCCAGAATTAAGACTGGCCTTCTGTATTTATAGTAATTCTGGCTAACTGCCTGAGCCGATTTCTCATTCTTGGTATCTGTTTGTTCAGTATATATTATTTCTTCTGGCTGACTTCTTCTCTTGGAGGCTGATAACCTAATACAAGTTATCCTCTTGAGTCGACATGTCTTTTAGGGTTATTAGCCAACTCATTAGGGTTTCTTCTTGCTTCCTAGAATATTCTATTCTCGTCAGGTTTAAACGTGGAGGTAAATACCTCCCGCAACTACCATAATATCAACAATTCAATCACCCATGAATAACTCAGAAATTTAGGCAAATACGAGGGAAAACCCCAATGTGGGGAAACCCAATGAAAGAGAGATATTTATTATTCAGCTTCAGGAAAGTACATAACAACAACAATAACACATTTCTAGCCAAGAGAAAAACCACTTACAACACCCAAAATCTATCCCAAACTTTCTTCCTCGATTTTTGTGCCAAGTTCGTACTATTGTACGGCCCACCCAAAAATTTTGCACCTCGAAATTCATGCAAACAGACTGTTGTACAGACTAGCACTTGTACTAGGAAAATTACTATCATTATATGCTAAAGTGTTTGTTTAAATTGCCTAATTTAAGTACTTTCTGAAGTGGTTTTGTTGCTGTCATCATTATTTATTTGTTGTTGTTATAAGTGTTTTGACAGCCTACTCAAATCACTTATTGACTTGTTTTAAATCTTGAAATTGTGAGTGATGAAGTACTATCAAACTTGAAAAGTCTTTATAACATTTTTTGTCGTCATAGCTTGCAATTTCTAGACATTTTGGTTGTTGCTATACATTTCATCTTTTAGTATTTCAGTAGCATATTTATTCTTGAAGTCATTAATTTGAAACATTGATATCATTGGTTATCACTAATGTTTGTTGTTTCATTGGTAAGGGCTAGGTATCATTCACCTTGAATTTCTCTTAAACCCAAAAGAATACCAAGTGACTTCTTCCTTCTGAGTGACCTAAAGAGAGGGGTGGATTTTACCTTTGTCTTATCTCCCTTCATCAATCAACTAGGTCTTGGGACGTCTCCCTTAGAGTGAGTTTCTTCTCCTCCTAAATAGAAAGAGGTATCCTATTGGGGTGAAAGTGATAGGATTACCTCTGTGTTATGTCAATCTAGGCCTACTTGCCTTTAGGCTTTGGGCAAGTATAGATTGTGAAATAATAATCCCCATTGGCTTAAGGCTATTGTTTCCATCATCTGTCTTGTTCTAGGCAATGCTAACACTGTTTTGCAGGTACACAATACTTGGCAATCATTTACCATCTACAAGACTCATTCTTAAGCCTTACTCCTCCAATCTTGACCTATAGGGGTGTTCATTGATCATTCTCCCACTTTCCATCTCAATCCCCCTAGGGTCACCAAGATCCCCCCCTTGTGGTGATTTATCATCACTAAATCAAGGGGATTGTCTATCTAAGCTTCTAGTGGGTAGGTACTCCTGTAGTTGTCACACTCCCGTGGATTAGGTTGGGATTTTCCCAAGCTACAAATTGTGCGATAACAGAAACATTTAATATAAGATCTTTACTTGGTGCATTTTTGGTGTCAATTCTTGGAGCTCTATATTTCTTGGTTATTCTTCTTGGAATATTTTCAAAGACTATTGTGATTTTTTCAAGTTCTACATAAACTAGCAAGATCGATTCATTGAGGGGTTGCACAACTACTTGGAGAGAGGACATCTAGAGTTTGTATCTCTTCCTTCCTCTCTAAAACCATTTGGTAAGGGTTTGTCTCTTGTCTTGATTAGTTTTTATGCTCCTTGGAAAGGGTTTCAAGCATTCTTTCTAAGCCTTTTGTTGATCTTGTTGGTGAAAGTTATTCCCTTGATAAAACCCTTCTTGTAGGGCATTGATTATCATGGTTTGTTTTGATTAGCAAGCGACTACTAGCCTTGTGGCCCTAGTCTCTAGTTTTAATCCATAAACGGGGATAAATCAATTCTTGGAGGGGCATACTTCTTGACCCCATAAGTCGTAGGTGGAGATAAGGCTATGCCCTTACTCCCAACATTCACCAACCAAAAACCCTAAAAGTTTAACACTTGCCTTTTATTTTCCATAAAATACAAAAATACAAAAAAATATAAAAGATACAAACTGTCAAAAATATTATTTTTTTGTCGATATTAAATCGAACGGTTTACTTTTACTTTCTAAACATTTCTATCTAAGGGTTTGTACTAAGTTGTTGAATTTCTAACCCTAAGAGGCAAATCAACCCTCTTAGATTGCTCTTTATTGTCTTATCTAATGTTATTGTGGTTGATTTAAGGGTTTATTCAATCCTGGAAATCGATTACAACAATAGAAATCAAAGTTGTTAAAACCCTAGAGCTAGGGTTTGACCATAAAAGTTAAAATATAACCCTACCCTTGCTCTTATTTCACTTTGGAATTGTTTATCAAGCTTGTTATCCCCATTTTGTGGGATAACTAAGGAGAATGTCTCGAGGCCCTCAGGTTGCAGATATGGGTCGAGAGATCACATGACTAGCAGGGTCCACTTGAACATATGGAAGCCCACTCTATCACCACATTTTGGTCGATTGCCAGTGCATCCACCACACCAGCTAGATTTTGGAAGGCATATGGGTCTTTCTCCATGCGGTACAAGTCAAGTATTGTGCTAAGATGCTCGGTTGTTTTTACATGTGTGTTTTAGTTTATTATGTGTTTAGAAGTATAAAACAATACATGTGAAATAAGGACAACACAGCTCACTGAGATATATATATATATATATAATGCTGGAAAAAGCAGGAAATACAATAAAGACTGGAAGCAGATATGATAATCGCCAGTTAGATCTCATGGATTGTCACTAGAATACAAAATAACAGATAAGAAATATCCATGAACAGAAGAACAGGTTCTGGTCTGCGCATGCACGGATAGATCGGCAAAAAGCAGTCTGGCAACTCACGGTAACTGTTGTAGAAACTGTCTCAAAAGATGCGCCCTGGCGTCTAGACTGATCCTAATGACTGTTGGACTGAAGATCCAACCTCTGAAGCTCCGGATCTCACTCCCTGGGGGTTTGCGCATCTCCTGGGCTCAATGAGTGCGACCTAGTGATTCCACCGGCAAAATTTAACGATGTATATCTCAAAACGATCGTCCTGGTCCCCCCTGTAATGGGTCAGAAGGGATTCCTCAGATCTATCCTGGAATGTCCCCTGGAACCCCAAATGTGCTTCCTCTGGAGCTGGGCCCTAAATGACTGTTTTCTGCTTTTCGAAAGATTCCACCATCGAAAACTCACAACATATGGCTCAATAGGTGTGCCCTGGCCTCTAATGGGTCGGGAGGAATCGGCCAAATCTGAACTGCCACAACCAGCCGCACAAACCCTCTCTTAAACACTTGCGCCTTCACTGGCTGAGCTGCGCAATCGTTGATATGGACATTGTAATGCACAGTGAAATATCTGGATGGTATCTTCGATAGGCTAGGGTGTGTCTCTCAACACCATAACCGATCAAGAGTGGTGGTTTCCTCCAGAAATCCACAAAACAACAAAGGGGTCGATATCCTCCTCCTTTGAAAATATCTCAACGTCAAATCATAACATAGCATAATGAATTAGGTTGCTTTACCCTTCCTTTATAGCTTCCCGAAACCCTGATTCAATGTTGACCTTTTCCCTCCAAGTGACTTTTACTTTATTTTATTATTCCTTGATTAAATCACTTAATTAATTAATTAACCATTTTACCTCTAAAAAGTGATATATCCATACTGATGGCTTCTCCGGCCACTGAAAGTCACTTCTCATCATCTTATCTTGTGATGCTCTTCCTCCCGATTCCGATGAACTATTACACTAAGAGGTTTCTCCAAGTAATATGCCCATTATGACCTTCTTAGTGAATTTAATTAAGATATGACCCATAATAACTCAAAATTACGGAAATCGTCGGAATGCAACGAAACCAAGGCCAAGTTGTGCGGAATGGATCCTGATGATGAACAATGCCAGTCGGGCCCAATAAAACCCCTCAATATCTCCCGAACTCTCTGTCACCCCTATACGGCTACTCTAGTAGGCATAACACTCTGTAATGTTATAATGTCCCAAAATGGGGACATTACAGTCCTCCCTGTCGGAATATTGCTTGTCCTCAAGCAATAACTGAATCCAACTACATATGATACTGGGGTCCCATATCCACCTATGTGTCACAAGGTAGACTCCCCTCAAGATGTGGCCTCTCCAAGTGCTCACCACTCATGACACCCACATCCTCCTGATGAGTAGAATGATCAATGGCCAAGGAATCTCAGTCAACTCCCCGAGCAACCACTCTACTCAAAACTCAACTCCATCAAACGCGGAACTACCGAGCATTCCAATCCCTGGATCCCATATCTGAATGTGAACTGCAATGCCTCGTGAACTATAGTCCGGTAACATAGCAATACCATGAGTCTCCTGCAAATAGCACCTGGCCTCAACCTGAAATGAGTTTTTCCTCCAAGATCGTACCAACCCCAACACGACCTCCACCAATTGAACATGTTGTTGCCATAGTGAGGTACTACAAGACCTCAACGAATCACCAACAAGTGATGTGCTCCCCCCAATATTGAAGCTCCCTGGAAAGTCAAAGTGACTTCCCCCTACAAAGATCCACTCATCTCCATCAGTCAATAAAATGCCCAGCCCTGTAATCCCAGGGTCCCATGCTAGCCTCTGACAGGGACCATCACACGGGCACTGCACTATTGTGGTCATGACTGTCTCCTCAAAATATACATACTGGATTCCCCACTCCTGGATCCTCATGCTGAAATACCTGTGAAAACTGAGCATGCTATCAAGAAGTTGAACCTGTAAAGGTATCTCTGTGGAATCATCATCTGCCCAACCACCTCCATACTCTATCATCAGTATCGATAGGGAGAACCTGTCTCACCACATAAAACAAGTCCCTGTAAGCCCTCTCAAAACCATCCAAGAGAGAAGTATGTTGCTCTATAGCGCAACCTGGTCCATCATAAGATGAAACAACCCATTAAACAAATGGACTCCCAGATCCCATGGCAAAATTGGAAGTTCATCACTTCCAATTCTCACTAACTACCCATGTGTCATACTGATAACTGTCGGAAGCCCTCCATCCTCATCCCAATGAGAATCTAAATCTGTGTCACCCTCCGAGATATCTGCTATCCCACGGCCTAAGATGCTCACCATCACGCCCAAGGTCTCAACTGTCTGTCTCTGATGATTCACCCCTATCCTGTTGTATGCAATAAAGACACTCCTGTCAGGTGGTCTCGGCCTACCAACTCTCCATGTCCCCTGCCACTGTCTATCTCCCCCTGTGTTGTTGTCAATGATAAAAGTATCGGGAGAGGCTATCATAAATATCTGCAACCCATTGTAGGACTGGAAAGTATCATATGCTTTGGTCAATCCCAAGAATTGGACCAAAAAATCATCAACTAGCACCCATGGTGAATAATCATCTAAACTCCAACTATTGGATACAACAATAGATAACTCCACAAACTGTTGGTCAATCACTCTCCCTCCATCATCAGTCAGATAGTTGTTGCAACTGTGAAGGTGATCTCCCAGAACTATGTGTTGCTGCAAGGGGGAGGAATCTCCATGCTCCACTAAGTGTGTCTCTTCCCTGCAATCCAATGTGTCCCCATGAATCCCACTGTACATCTCTCTCATCATCATATGTCCAAGGTGTACTGCCAGATCAACCCCTATGTGGATATCAATCAATCCTAGAACACAAATGAAAGTGTCCTCGTAAATGCCCCTGACTCTAGAATCCTCATGTCTATGTGTATGACCGATTGTCTCAGAACTACCCATGAATGGTAGCCCCTGTGACACCCGGATATCCTCCAGCAATGTAAATAAGGAATATATCTGAATCTCTACCAAGATAGATATAGTGTATCTCTGACCAATCTCTTCAAGGAGCTCATCTAATCTGGACTCTGATTCTTGAAGGGTTGTTTGTGTGCCTTCCAAGAATCCTCGTGTGCTCACCAACTCATGAGTGAGTCGGTGCACCTCAAGCTCTTGCTCCCTGAGTGCCCTGTGATACATCTCGCCAATCTAATCTCTATCCATCAATAACTCTTGGTAGTCAGCCCTCATCACAGTCACTCTCTCCATGAGTGTATGGAAGTCATCAATGGCAAGTCCGCTATCTGAACTATCATGTGCCATCCAAGCCCTCCAACAATAACCTGCCACCAATGCGTGCGTATCATCAATGCATCGAGTCACTGCCATGATCATGTCCTCACTGACTCTCAATTGTCCAGTCCAGTGTCGTGACTCTTGATCACAGTCCCGCTGAGGTTCTACCTCATGCCCCTCACTGCTAGTGTCAACAATGGAATCCCCAACAACACACTCCTCAAAATATAAGGCATTGAACTGCCTGTGAAAATTCCAGGTCCTATCAGCTTGCATTCTTGGTTTGTCTTTGACCAAGCAAAGGCTCTAAGTTTTCTGCTGTTATGTTTTAGTTTTCTGTTGTTTTATAACAGCCAACAGTCATGTTTATTTTAAGCTGATTGTTATGGTTGTATTCTCAATTTGGGTGCTCTAGCATGTCGTTTCAGCCATAGGAAAT
>JZKD02S1848112.1:69892-80044 GCA_000966675.3 Picea glauca | reverse complement strand
CCTAACTACAAATGCATACTAATGCATACTAAAGAAACACACTTTTACCTAACGACATATTAGACCAAGTAGATCTTAACTAACTCCTAAGTGTCTAAATATCCTAACATTCTCCCGGTTAAGGGTTTCCAACGTAAAATGATTACGAGTCATTGATTAATTTATGTTTTTCTTAAGAATATTTATGCATTGTTTTACTTCGCATGTTCAAAACTTACAACAATTGCTTATTGAAGATGTAATATTTTTTTGTAGTGTTGTATGGGATATTTGATAACTAGATAAGGCTACACAATTCAATTGATTCTCCTTTTTTATCATCCCCAGTAGATATTCTGGTGCATTCGTTTCTTTTGTTTTCCATTTCTTTAGCTTGTTCATGGAAAGCTGGACTCTGTAAATAAACACCTTTTTATCTCTAACCTTTTTTTAAAATGTGAGAAATTGTGTGACAATGTCTTGGAATTCCTTAAGGCTCACATACATATGATTTTGGGTTGTGTTGAGTTCATCTTGTAACTCAAAGGTGTAGGCTTTGAATTCTTCTAGGCTAGACATGTTTCCTTTATAGTGAGTTACCTCTTGTTCTAGTATTTTGATTCTCAACTTGTACTCCTCAATTTCACTAGCCATATTTCTAATATTCAATTTCGAGGCTTGTGAGAATATGACCCCTGTTGATGCTATAGAAATGGGATCTCTTTAGGTATCACAGTCGTGACCACGAGTTTTGCAACTCCTTGCAGGTGTATCTTTTTGTGTGACTGCTTCACTATATTTCCCCTTGCCTTTTCAAAAATAAATGATTTTAGGACTGCTACCCTATCTTACTTAGAAGGAGTAAATGCACCCAATCCTAGTTCTCCTAACGAAAAGCAGCCTCCGATCATTGCAGTCTCAAGTGTGCCATACGAGGTCTCAGGAGGGCCCATGTCCATAGGATTTGATCCTCTCGCCTCTTCCTTCCTTATTCTCTCTTCTTCTTGTTTTCTTTTCCTTTCATCTTCTTATTGGAGCCTCAATTCTTCAACCTCCTTCTCTAGTATTTGAATCTTTCTCTGTTGTTTCTTTGGCTATTGTTTCTTTCTCCATTCTTTCCTTCTCATGTTTCTCTCTTTCTAGTATTTCGTTCTTTGCTCAAGTTCCACTACCCATTCTAAAAATTACATCATCTAAGGACATGGCCTTTCTGTACAACTCTTTCTCTTACCATACTTCATTTTGGTATGGCCATCTATATTTACAAGCTTTGCAGTGTTGATTGACAACATCTAGAGGGTCGTGTTATTTGAATATTTCTTCTTCAAAATGAAAAGTGGCAAGACTTTCTACCTCCACTACTACTTCTTTGATGTCTTTGAAGCTATAAGCTCCCACATAGAAAGGTAGTGGAGGCCATGGGGATTTCTTGTCATGAGCTAAAGCTTCTCCAACTCCATGCACAAAGGTCTAATACACAACCTCATGTAAAGCCAACTTATATGGGATGTATTTAGGAACTAAATGAGGAGCTTTAACAACTCTGAAAACTTTGATATAAGTTCCTTTGTCAGTGACATACCAATCACTCTCCTCTCCAATGGCTTGCATAACCTTCTATAACATACATCTTGCTAGCACACATAAAATCAATTGATACAGAGGAGCTATGAACTGCTCACAAATATGAGTATAGTGTATCATGTATCGATGTTCCCATAAATTTTAATAGTAGATGTGGATGGGAGGCTCACTTGGTTTCCATCATCATCCCATCCTAGGGAAGTAGTTGACTACGAAAGTAATGTCAAGAAAGTATGAAAACATATAGAAGGTTGGTTGCATGCCTGAGGCCATGTGATTGGACTTGGAGATGTCTTGGGACATTGAATATGATATGCTAGCGCTCTAATTGAAGATATAACATGTTTGGGTGACTGCATAAATCATGGGAACCCATGACTCCTTGAATTGAGTGGTGTCTTCCTTGCCATACAATCTACTAAGGAGAGCCACAATGATCTTGAAGAGGGTTCATAATAAGTTGGTGTGATATGTTCTTGTCCTCCTTTCCTTGAAGGATTTGGGAGTTTCCCACCAACTTGTCATAAGATCCCTACAATTTAGAGGAAATTGCAACATCCATTCATCGTCCTTGTGGTATGTGGAAACTTGTAGCATGCATCCAAATATGATGTTTGGAACAAGGCGATGGCCTTCCCATTGGTGTTTTGGGTCAATATTTTGTCAATGTATGCTTGACTGATAAGCTAGGTGATGACCTCTGTGTAGGGGAAGATGACAGGTTGGGAAACTACTCTATGAAGTTGTGACTGGTTAATGGATTGGTAGACACCAAATTAAGGGTTGGTCTCACCAAGGAGAAGTGGTATCCTGGGAAATGTTTATTCTCTAAACATATAATATAGGCCCCCCCATTCGAAAATCATCCATGGGTCCATACAATGTTTTGTAATTGCATAAATAGGCCTTGGGATGCCAATATCTATCTCTAGTTCTGTAACTTCTTCAAGTTCAAGACTTAGCTCAATTAATTGCTCCTTTTGCTTCCAAGATATTTTAGAAGCCATATATGAACCCTATAATTCATTAATTTCAACCACAACAGACGTTAGTGATGTTAGCTATAAAAACAAAGATACAAATGTTTGAATGGAGAGATATTCTATTGAAATGGAAAAATAAGGGAGTTAACAGGTTCTTATCTTTAGTGCTAAGTGTTTTCAGAGAGATTTATGCCCCTGTGATGGTTGTTCGAGTACACCTTTTGTAGAGAAGAAGATTCAAGTGGATAATGCAATAGGTAAGCATCTTCCTACTAAGGTGAATTTTTATTTCCCATATTTTTGTGCCTAGATGGGTGTTGGCCCTTGACCAAGTTTTGGAGATCCTTGGTTAGGTTTGACCTATTTTGGGACTTTGACAGGTTGGTCGAAGGCGGAGCGCAAGTCGAAGTGGAGATTGTGGGATTTTGACCCCTTTTTAGGGCACTTTTGGGTTTTGGGATTATGTAACGGGTAAGGGATGTCGGCCCATGGGTTTACCCATGTTTAGGCCCCTTTGTAATGTATAAATAGATATCTATGTGAAGTAGGAAGAGGCTAGTAAAGTAAGTGTGGATAGTATGAATGTTGTGTGCATGCTATGTTGAACACTTGCATAATCTAAGTGCAAGTGATTGTAAGAAGCTTATGTGTAGACTGTAAGAACGCTTTGTGTTGTGACCTAACTCGGGGAAGGAGGATCTGGCGAGGTGCGCGCAGATCTCTTGTCCTCTGCGGAGTAGGATTTTGACGCTCTGTGCCTGTAAGAAGCTTGACAGAAGATAATAAAGAAGAGAGGAGTTGGTGGACGTAGCCCCACACTGGGGTGAACCACGTATATCCTGTGTTATGGTTTCTTTGTGCATTATGGTTGTTATATTGTTTATTTGATTTAGGCTTAGTGCAATAATGTATGTTTAGATGAATATGATAGCTTAGTGCCTAATGATGTGAATAAGATGCTAGATCTGATATGTTTCCTTATGCTAAGTGCTTAGATGTGTAGATCTGGTTGAATATTGTGTTGCTCTGTAATTAGGGTTTTAACTGCGAAGTAAATACTGGTTGAATACTAATGGATGGTAACTGCCAAGTGCTTTGTTAGAGTATTTTAATCACAGATCTGTGTCCCAGCTAGGTTGCAGACATTTGAGTCTTGCAACCACCCCTGCCTCTACCTCGGGTGAGACTTCATCTGCTTCGCAGGTGTTGTCGAAAGGGTCGGTAGTTAGGGTTTTGTTGGTGCGTTGTTGAAGTGTTGAACCCTAGGTCTTCCCCTGTGCCAACAAATGGTTCTGTTGTTGGGACCTGAAACTGTGATTGTTGGGAACTGAGGAAAAGAAAGAAAGCTATATGCATAGATTTGTTGCTTTAGTGTGCAGTATTCTACTTGACTTACAAAGCTTTGTGCTAAGAAAGGAACCAGATCTGAAGAATAGAGGTAAGATCAGTGAAAGTTTTTGTCAAAAGAGGTAAGATCTGAAAGCTTTGTGCTCCGAGAAAGGTAAGATAAGTGAAATTTTTTATTTTGAAAGTATGGATCTAGGTATATTTGATCAATTTTGTTCTAGCCATAAAACTAGGGAAGAACTAGAAGAAAGAAGATTTGATATGAGTATATCTAATAGAAATAGTGAAAGATATGTTATTCCTATGCATAGAAAGAATGTTTGGACTGACAAATGGATGCAGGATCCTAGAAAGATTTTTTTGCAGGTTAGTTACTGTGACCCTAGTGCGCAGTATAGGAAAAGTTGGGGATCATTTAAGAGAAAGAGAGGATTAACCCTTTGTTACAGTTGTAGAAGACTGGAACACCTTGCTAAGGAATGCCCTGGTAGAATACCTAGTTGTCTTTGTTGTAAATCTATGGACCATGAAGTTTTGGATTGCCCTATAATGATTGCTAAAGTTGAAAAGATGAATATGAGACGAAAAAACCATGAGAAAGACCAAGAGACTAAGATTATGGCAGAATCCCGGAAATAATCAGAGACTATATTACTAAAGATGAAAGAAACCATGAATGATCACAGAGACACTAATCTATCAGAGATCTTAAAAGACAAAGAATGCATAGAAGGAAGAATAGGAGACTTCAACATAGACTATCTTTTGGATGAGGAAACGCAGGTGAATATCATGACAGAAAGAACTTAAGAGATTTTGGGAAAACCTGCTATGCTTCCCTCATTGGGAGGAATATGATTATTTAGAGGAAAGTTAATCAACCTATGTGGAAGACTTACCCAGACATCTATGAGTGTTCATGGAACTTTGACAGAGGAAGAATTTGAGGTCATTAAGTTTATTGAGAACAATGCCCCATTTGTTATGCTATTAGGAAAAACCTGGATTGAGAAAGATCATATCCAAAGAAGAAAAGTAGAGGAATCCCTAGAACAGAAAAAACAAGAATTAACAGATTTCATGACAAGGAGAATAACACACTTGATAGAAGAACAAGAGAACAAGTCAAAGATCCTAAGGACCATGGATCTGGATGACGAAGCTGAAAGAACACATACATACTCGAAGAACACGTCCACACAAGAAAGCAGAGCACCTACCCCAGACAGAAAAGAAGTATTACACTCGAACCCTATGAAAGACCGTCAACAACGCGAAGTTACTATGCCAAGAGAAGATAAGAATCAAAATGGGAAGAGGAACCCAGTAACTCATATTACAGGAAAAAAGGCTAGAAAGATCAACAAGAAGAAAGCAAAGTTAAAAAAATTACAGGAATCTCTAGAAAGAACTTCGCAGAAGGAAGGTTTCCATAATTTGAACTTCGCATCACCATTGATCCGGTGTTTATCCATAGGATCACTGGATTAAGCATGCAGGGACCAGACCCACAATACTTTTACCTAGGGAAGGCTGCAGACCACTCACTAACACATAGGATTAAAGATACCTATGGCGATGTAGAGAAGAGGACGCGAGGCTACAAGGTAGCCTCCATTCAGAATGGCGCAGTGTGCCTTTCTTGCCAGCTGATTGTTGGTAAGCTAGTCCGAAAGAACATACCCACGCAGGTCACAGGGTTTGTCGTTGACCTCGCTAGAAAATGCGTGGAAGGACTCCAAATGAACTGGGCTAGTTACTTAGTCAACCAACTAGAAGTGAATTGTCGTGAAGCTTAGGATCAGGGCTATGAGTTCCATTTTAGCTGGCTCCTGATCCTCATCGCGTTTACTGCTTGGGATATGTCGGAAGGTGCGACCTTCCCTGACATTGAGCCATTCGAGACGCTCGCTGTGAAGTTCACCACGCTCTGGTATTTGAGTGATATGGAGAAACAATGGCAGTCGAACACAGTATTCCATACCTACTACCTACAACTGAAGAGGGCTATTGAGTCTTTCCCTTGTATGATGTCGAACACTCTGGACAAGTTCAGGCCCCTATGAAGTTCCACGCAGATAGGAATTTTATTTATATCACTGTGCGCGCAGACAAGAGTAAAGAAGAGCTTCATTCATACTATAAGCTCACAGAGGAGGACCTGGAAGAAATCACTAAGGAATGGCCTACAGAGTTCCTTATACCAGTCAACCATGCATAACTGTCTGGCCCCGACCTCATTGGAAATTCGATGGTTACTCACGAAGAGTATGATGCACCCAACAGTCGCAGAAGGAAGAAGAAAGAAGAGGTACATGAGTTGAGCAGAGCATCAGAAGAGACTGCTTCAAATTCACCTAACAGAGGAGGTGGTGACAAAGTAGACAAAGAAGAGCACAATGGGGAAGAATATAAGCAGAAGCAAGGCGAAGTAACACCGCCATAGAATCCCCCTGATGATGCAGATCCATATAAGAAAAGAAAGGTTTCCCCCACGAAACCTACATCACGGAAGAAGTCCAAAGCTAGTAAGCCAAAGCTGCAGCCTATGCTCATGGTCGATGACTTCAACTTCATTATCACAGTTGTATCAGATGCCTCGAAAGATATTTTGTAGAGAATTGAAGAAAAACAAGAAGCCATGTATGATAGAATTGAGACAGAGCTAAGAGGTGTCCAACAAGCCCTTCACTCCAGTCATGCAGTGTCCACTGCGCACCCACCATCAGATGAAATAGAGTTGGGAGATGAGTCTTCCCAACTCTGTAGAATAGCTAATGCAACCGAAGCTCACCTTCGTCTCGCACAGGAAGAGAAAGAACAGGCCACAGCGGCCCTGAAGCAAGAACAAGAGGAAGTGATAGAGCAATGTCGAGTTGCGCAACAGGAGAAGGACGACCTCCAAACCAAGTTTGAAGAGGATAGAGCGTAGATCCAGCAGGAGAAAGAACAGTTTCTCGTAGAGAAGGTTGGAGTTAAAGAAGCAGTCCATAGAGCACTTCACTCTGTGACGAGCTTAGAGAAAATGGAGGAAGACCCAGTGGAGAACCAAGTGGCGAAGCTTGTTGAAGCCATTCAACATCTTCAACATAGAGTCACAGAACATCTTGCAACAATCTAGTGTGTCTATCTCAGTTGACTCATAAAGTAGCTAAGTGCACTCACTGCATAGAAAATATTTGTTCTGGTGTTAACCAGATACATCAATGATCCAATCAGTTGTTTGTACAGAGTTGGATCAATTCCGTGAGAATCATAAGAAGACACACTTAGTTTCTTCATATTTGTCACCATTGGTGTAGCCGCAGGCTTCAAGTTCAACATCCCAAACTTTTTCAATATCTCAACTGTGTACTTCCCCTGACTCAGGAAGATCTCATCGGTTCTCTGCCACACCTCTAGTCCCAAGAAGTAGTGCATCATACCAAGTTACTTCATCTCAAACTTAGAGGCCAACGCATACTTTCATTTAGCAATAAGGCTCTTTTTACCAGTGAGGAATAAATCATCAATGTAGAGGACTAAAATCAGGGACTCACCATTAACAGTCTTGTAGTACAGGATGGGATCGACAACACTTTTGCTAAATCCAAAACATCATTAGTTTTCCATCAATCCTCGCATACCAAGCTCGAGGTGGATGCTTGAGTCCATACAAGGCCTTCTTAAACCTGCACACATGAGACTCCTTCTCATGTATCACAAAACCATATGGTTGCTCGATGTATACTTCTTCCTCAATCTCTCCATTGAGAAAGGTTTTCTTTACATCCATCTGATGTACTCTCCAACCCATGGATGCTGCAGGGGAAATAATCATCCAAATAGAATTGTATCGAGCAACATAAGAAAATGTCTCGTCATAATCTATTCCCTTAACCTGATAAAATCCTCTAGCAAAAAATATCATTTTGTGCCTCTCAATGCTCCCGTCAACTGTGTGTTTGATCTTGTAGATCCATTTGGAATCCATTATAGACTTCCCCTTAGGTCTCGAAGAAACATCCCACACATCATTATTTATGATGGATTGATACTCCTCCATCATGACATCTCTCCATACTGGATGACTAGTTGCCTCCTCATAACAGGAAGGCTCAAAAAGAATGATGCGGCTCATAATTGCGACATAGCATGAATATCTCTGAGGTCTCTTGCTCACTCGGAAGGTACCATGAGGAGTTGCATATCCTTCTGCCTCTTGCAGAGTTTGACGAGCCCATGTAGGTCTCTTCCTACCTACTGCAATATCTTTGGGAACATCAACTGGAGCTACATGATCAACGAGATCAATCGGATCAATTTGATAAATCTCCATGTGAGATCCTCTAGATCTCTTAAAGGATACCTCCTCCTCAAAGGTAACATCTTTGCTCACCTCAATCTGTCTCTAACCAAGGATGTAGATCCGATATTCCTTCAAAGACTCATTGTACCCCACAAATGTACCATTTATGTCTTAAGGGTCTAGCTTGATCCTTTTCTCCTTGGGTACATGAATGTATATTGGACACCCAAATATCTTGAAGTATCCAACCTCAGACTTCACTCCGGTGAAGGCCTCCTCGGGCATCATGTTTCTCAAAATCTTATGAGGACTTATGTTCTGAACATACACTGCAGTCATGGATTCCTTTTCCCATAGAAGCATAGGTAAATGCTAATCATGTTAAGTCATCTTGGACCATAATTGATATATAGAGGTTCCCTCATGAAACCAATGTCTTAAGAAGATGAAAAACATCAACACTCTCTCTGGAGCTGGAGCACCTATGTCTCTGCTCCCTCTGACACTGAAGGTAGCTCTTCCTCCTTCTCTAGAGGTAACTCAATCTCTGCCGCTGTGGATGTAGTATCGCCTCCCTCTCTGGGAGTGCCTCTACATACACTGAAACTACTACCATGCCTGCTTCCTCAACATCTCATGGCTCGACTCATGTATTGGGACTGCTACACCTGCTCCCTCTGAGTCTCATAATGTGTTTTCCTCCTCTAATGGATCTACCATAGTTGTGATACAATTGGTCTTGACTGGCTGTATCCATGATCATTGGAATTGTCTCTATTATCTAACATGGTCCCATCCTAGGAGGTACATTGCTCCTAGAGACTTCCTATCTCTGAGCATCATGTCTGGCAATGTCTCTCCTTGATATCATGTTGGAAGGTCTTTCCCTCCATGTCTACCTCCTGCGACCATCATTATGGATCCTTCTCAGAGATTCTACTTGTGACCTTCCCGGAACAAGAAACAAGAACAACAAAAAGTATCTCCTAGAGGAGATCAATTTATCTTGTGCACAACTATATACAGTGACCCTCCAAATAATATGTCTTCTACTATGACCAACACACATCCATAATATACTTGATGTCATACGACTACCAACACACATCCAACATATACTCTATGTCATACGACTACCATCACACATCCATCATATACTCGATGTCATACGACTAACCATGTTGATATTCTGGTGTTAAATTAAACAAACACAATTTTCCGCAAGTGGTAATTACTTCCAATGACATACAATATTACTTTAGTAAACACTATAACATCACTAAGTAACTCGGAAAATTTCAATTTCATAGTCTCTTCCTTAGATCACTTATCCCATGTGTGAGAGAAAAAATATGTGTCTATTGTTGTGTCTTTCAAGTGTCTTTTTATAGTAATATTAGATTGATCCAAAAAAGACACGTCCCTTTGAAAAAATAAATTTAAAATTAAATTAAATTTTCTTTCTTAGAAATAGTTGGAGATACCTCCGTAACTACCCAAAGATTAATTTGGTTATAATCCATCCACATAGCATTTGACTTTGTTAAATTGTTCCTCCATAATTCATGTGAATCTTTGCATAAATATAGGTAGAAGTAAATATGCAGTACATTCCTCATATTTAGGTAATTAGACATTTTTACTAGAAATTACTGCCCACCATAATTTATGGAATTCTTTCTATAATTTAGGTAGGAGTAAAAAAAGTAAATATATATGTTGTACATAGAGATTATGACAACCCCATAAATTTAACACTCCCAACATTTTACTCTACTCTCATTTTCTTGGGCCCTCCTGTGAAGGAGTCAAGCCCAGTCCCACTCTTATACCGTGTTGTTTTTTCTTCATATCAAATATGATCAATATATTATTACAATGATGAGTGTTCCATATATAGGGAACATATGGTGACCATCCATGAAAGGATGCGTCCCTTGAATAATCAATAACTATTTATTATTATCATTT